>WOGM01000735.1:0-11452 GCA_015342125.1 Leptinotarsa haldemani | reverse complement strand
CTCTGTTGTGTCCGATATAGACGTTCACAATACTAGAAATAAAGATTATTTGAGTATACCTCAAACCTGGTTACAAAGAATGGACGATACTATTGATATTAAAATGTACAATGCCCTACCTCTTATAGTACGTTCTCTGAACTATATTAAATTAAAAAAACATATAAAGACATTACTTACGGAAAATCCCCTATATGGTATTAATGACTTTTTCTATTCATTCCCTGGACCATAGAGCAAAGAAGCCTTTCACGATTGTATGTACGTACTGTATTATTATTTTTATTGCACTGTATCTTCTGAAGATTTTATATTTTACTTTTGGGCATATGTTAATTTTATGGTATTTTGTGACATGTTCTAAAGCTGTAGTTTTGTTATGAACCAACTGAAAATTTGAATTTGAATTAATGACTTTAGGTAGCCCTTATTGCTTAGTAGGTCCTGCATAGTACGCAAAACTTTTATGTCGACTACAATAATAATTTTAAAATGACCAAAATTGTTATTGTCGAAATTCTTTTTCGCCCCGTATCTTCGAAACAAAGCGCCCTATCAAAATTCATCAAAGGACAACATATTTCTAGATTAGTCCAAGTTGTCACATGTTCAATAAACTCTCTGTATAAATAACACAACCAAACACGGACAAGAAAATAAAAAATACGTACAACAACTTTTTACATGACATACAACTTATTTGACATGAATTTATAGGAATAAATTAAATCTGTTGATATTTTCATAAACGCATTTTATGTGGTTTTGCCTGGTCTTGATATGATAAATTTAATATTTGCGGTATGATCAAAAATAATCCAACTTGGTCTATTAACCTTGAAATTATTACTGGAAAAGAAATAGTTGTTTTGGAAAGGAAATAATGGTTGATAAGTGCACACAGATTATCTTTGAAAAGGAATAATTAATGGTTCGTTTTTATAATCACATCAAAAATATGGACCAGAAAAAAGATTGATGCGATAAAGACAACAAAGATGGTTGAGATTATGTACAAGGGAATCAACACAAACAACATATGTGAGGTAATTATTGTGTAATGAAAATAACAGGTTTTCACTCTCCTAAATATTTTGTTAAGTATGGAAGGCAATTTACTAAATTTAGAAGACAGTTTGAGTGTGTTAATTACATGTAATGTAGTGTCAGATTTATTTCAGATTTAGGATGTTTGATGACTTAAGCATTCTTAGATGGATATTCTACAGTTTTCAAAAGTTTTCTGTAGGACTTATTCATACTGTAAACTCATACATGTCGAAATAACAGGAAGTAATGTTATCTAAATGATGGAAATAGGCACCATTTTCAAGATCATTAAAAAAACTTTAGTATTCCTTCATTTCCATAAGAAGACTAATTATGTGATGACTGTTGAAAATGGTATGGTGATCCAATAAATGTCCATCACAATCTCATGGGTTAAACTTTTTTGACGCTAATCCATCATACTAATAGGGGGAGCTCAAGCGGGGATTTCGGGTTTTACTTAAGCGCGGCAGATTAATATACAGAGGGATACCTTGTACCCGGTTAAGTACCTCCCCCAAATATGAGCCCCATATATAAGTTCGCCCGTGAAAGATAAAAGGTCAGATTAGTAAAAAAAAATTGACCATCAGAAATTCTCGAGCGCGTCAGATAAAGGTAGGGTGAGTTGATTACATGCTAAAGAGTGTATATTCCAGTAATCTGACAATTTGAGAGTAGTGTAAAGAAAGGGGAAGACAGCAAAGTTGTAAAAAAATAACGTCATTTCGACATTCTCGAGCGTATCTAATTTTCATTTTATTTTGAAGGAAATAATTCAAGGATAACGAAAAATATATATTCTGACGATTTCCGCAAGCCGAAATAACAAAAATTCGTTGATAATGTTTAATGCGTGCAGCTGTGTGATATCTATATTTCCCTCTCCGAGTTCCTATTCCTCTTTCACTATTTCTTTATCTATTACTCTCTCTCTCCGTCCCCACTCTGAATTCTGTTGCCATGACGCCATCACAGCTGATCAGAGACTCGTTCGTGATTAAGATGAAGATGATGATTAATTAATCAATTGATTATAGAAAATTAAATTTTTTTGAGCATTTTTTAAAAATCATTTTCTTATAAATACAAGTATTCTACTTGAAAAACATACACTTAATTATTTGCATGCTATTTCCTGAGCTTTTCAATTAAGTTCAATGATTTAAGAGAAAATAAAAAAATATATTTTTTGTCAGATTAGGCGAATCCCTCTAGATAATCGTCAGATTATGAGACACCACGTCTAGAACATAAAGATGAATCATATATATCTTAATCTGATGCGCTTGAGTATTTCAAAATGGCGAATTTTTTTGCACAGTATAATAATGGCTGCAGGTTTGCGTCAGATCGAAATCGTCAGATTATAGAATAAGAGCTTTTTTTTGTTGCACTCAACACCCCCTTAGAAAATCTGACGCGCACGAATATTTTTTTTTTCACTTTTAACCCTTACGTACAACCACCCGCATCATGCAAACGATCAGATTAACATACCAACATTATTAAAAATACGTAGGACAGTGATGCTATCAATATCTAACGCGTTCGAGTATGTCCATGCAATAGTATTGTTTTACATTTTGCATCGTAGACTCCCATACTATACCAGTCGAAAGCTGAATGAAAACTATTAGGGTAGCGGAAAGAACCGAAAAGAAAATCAATAAGTAAACAAAAATTACTAGCTTTAACAAACAATTAGAAAAAAATATATATAAATGACCCGAACCGTAACAGCATTTTTATTAGGAATAAAAGAAAATATCCCATACCTTGAAGATTATCTTACTAGTGGAATTATTTAATTTATCTCCAAACACTCTCTTTATAACGTTATCCGTAGACCGATTTGAAGAACCTTTCACACCCAGATAACTACCACCGACATCGGCATAAGGAATATGGACGTTTCTTGCCACTGCATTTTCAACCCCCTTCAGAGATGTTTTTATATTATTGGTTTCCAAATTGAATGTCACCCTTGGAGAAGAAATGGTTCGCGGTTGGAATGGTTCTCCGTATCCTTCAGTCGGTTTGTATTTTTCTGAAGGAGCAACAGTGGATTTGGAGCATTTTGGAAATATGTAGGAAGAGCGTTCAGCTCCAGTAGCTTTTGTTTTCACGAAATTCTCTTCTCTAACCTCAATGTTCGTTGATACGGTGTAACAACTCGAAGTCATGATTTCTTCAGGAATTTTCATTAGAGCATCGCGCACGAAAGTTCAGAACAAACTGGGAGCGCGTTGGGAAATATCATATCCCAATGATTAGCTTAGGGCCAGAAGCGGAAACATAGCTGTGGTATTTAATCTATATTGATAACATGTTCGCCATTACACTAATTAATTCTTTATTCGCTTTATTCTTTATTCGCTTTATTCGTTGTAACCTTTTCAAATGCCATCAGTTACACTCTAATTGGCGATTGCAACAAGTGGCTTCTTATCGATTTACCATCGTGAAATGTATCTGAAGTACATGGCTCACGAAAGTTTCAACAATATAAAGGAAGAACCAACAAAGGATCAATCACATCCGATTTATCGCGAGTTTGACTGACATAAATTATCGTTCTACACAACTTATGCACTTGAAAATGTATTATCTTTATTGTTGGAATCAACAGTGTTTACTTATCAAACACCTAGCACTTCATAGATTAAACTACTCATGGAAAATTACGTACAAATAGCGCTGTTTTCTCGTTCAACCACACCCCATGAAATATTCGAAATCTATTATGATTGTCATATTGTTAACTCTCGGGGCGGACTTTCAATTTTATTTAAATAAATCGTACCTGTTTCAAACTGTGTTGAGTATTTGAATAAGAAGAAAATTGAAATATTTCAAATTTGAATATTACTATTATCGTTTCAATACCAATGAACTAAATGAATAATTAATTAATTTTTCATTAATAATTAATAATTAGTATATATAACTGATCTAGTAACTCGTTTTGTGAAATGCAACATAATAAATTCTAATGAAACATATTATGTGGTTAATTTTTGAGCGTTAATAGTACAGCTCGTCACAGGTAGGAAGAGCTTTCTGAATTCCGTGTTCCCACCTATTAGCGTTCGTTAGAAGACTAAGAGAGAGAAAAATATAATTCTCAAGTCTCTTTTCAGATCTGACAAGCTGTGAAAAATTGATTAAATCAATATTTCATGTGAAATGAAGGTTTTGCCCACCATAGAGAATGATAGTGTTCCATGTATGTCAAAGTTCACCTCTTTCATATACAATATTGTGTAGCAATCCTGTGAATGATATCTGATTCAATTCCACAACGAATGTTTGGGGTACAAACTCAATAGATGATTTTTTTTCGTGTAATTCAATATATGAAAGTAGTGTTACGAATCACACCTTGAAAGGTAAGATCTCGTTAGTCCTTAGCTCGCACAGGTTTTGACTTCTGAGGGCTGTCGTTCGAAGGGGTGCGACAGACAGTTGTTTCGAGGGGGCTCTTTCTTCAAGTTTGTGTCTAATTTGGATGATCTACACATTTTTGTACCGAAGTAATTATGACATTAATTGATTTCTTCCGGACTGAAGAGTCCGGTTGAAAAAAACAAGCACCCGGGAAAAGGGCAGCTGATGTGGACGTCTTCAGAAGTGATTTTTGAATATATAAATACTACGATCCACACTTGTACCAAGTGGAAGAGAACAAAAATAATAAATACCCTATATTTAGATACAAATAATGTTAACAAAAAAACTTACTTTTACATAGTTTACTGCAATTATGACTATGCAAATTTCCGTTATTGGAAATAATTTTGAAAATATCGAACCAAATATACATTTTTAGAATTTTCCTGAAGTGATGGAAAATTAACCTCTTTTTTTGTTGTGAAATTTGTCTCTAATACATTTTTATAGTGATGGGTGGTGACCCGAAGACGATTGTGGATATTAACAATCGAAACGTCGTGAATTAACTTGGCTTGGAATCTCTTAACTTTGTAATTTTATTTTATTTATATTTTTTGTTCAATTCGTTCATTTTTATTTGTATTTTACTTCACTATTAATTCATTTCAGGTTTTTTGCTTAATATAATTGTTTTTTCAGCTATCATTTTTATTCTTCTTCTTTAATTTTTTAATTTTTCTTTCTAGTTATTTCAGAGACTTCAAATCATTTTAGATAATACCAGACAATGGAAGTCCAAACTAATGAAATTCATTTTGAAACATTGTCAATCACCTTCAAAGTTGCTTGTTGTTCGCCAATACTTCCTATTGTATTGAGAATTTCAAAAAATATTTTTTTGAAAACCAAACGAATGCAATGATAGTTCTAATAATTTTCGATTCTTATTTCGTTGGTAATGAGGAAAGGTATATTGAGATTTCGGAGAGGCATATGGGAATATTTTTCATACTTCTGAATGTATCAACAAGTTTCATTCAAATTTCAACAAATTCTAAAAAAGTTTTTGCGTTTTTTCTTTCGAAGGAATTTGTACGTGCATATTGAGTTGACCAAACCTCTTTCACTTTTTGCAAACAGAATATTGATTCAGAAGAACTTTCAATATTCACTTCAAAGAGCTTTTATCACTAATTATGCAGGTTACATTAGGTTAGTTTTAGTCTAAAGTGAGTAGCTCTATTCGACCCTCCACCGCAACCCGCAAAGGTTTAATGTGGCTCACACCTATTCACACTCGACCAAATAAACCCAGCTTCTTAACGAAGCCGATTAGTTTGTATGTTGAGTGGTCTTTCAGGTCAGATGATAAGAGTACGGCTCTGTCGAACTCTAAGAACCTGATTAGGTCCCCAACGGGATAGGCACAAAGTACGTGCTCTGCTGTTTCATCATTTTCCAAAAAGAAGCGACACACACTGTCTTCCGACGGTCCGAGTCTCTGCATATGATGATTCAAATGACTGTGACCTGTAAGAAGGCCTGTTAGACATCGTAGTTCATTCCTTATGTAGTCTAACAACTGGTTGGTATCAAGCTTCGAAGGGTTAATAAACGCCTTGGAGTAAGCCAATCCTGGAAGATTCTGCCAGAAGTCCATAAATCTTCTTACCATCCAGGTGTTCAATCTTTGTTTGGCAAAGCCTAAAGCGATGCCAATGACAAGTTCTGGTCCGACGAAGCTGCTTGCAGCACCCTCCTTTGCAAAGGAGTCATCAGCCTCATTGCCTTCCAGGCCAGTATGGACAGGAATTTGTTAAGTTTTCCTATCAAGGAAAGTCATTTTTGGCAATATGCTACCAATTTAGACGGTAGGAGCCAAGAGCTTCCAACGCCGCTTGACTGCCCGAGAATATTTTTATTGTCTCGTGTATGAGGTTGGATTCTTCTAATCTGTCCGCACACAATTCAATAGCGTAGATTTCTATACAGATTCTATAGATTCCTATACAGATTGATGTATCTGTCCTGGGTCAGCGACTGAAAACACCCGCACCAGAAATGAAATGCGTTTTTGACCCATCTGTGAACCCACAACTTTCCGCTCTCAATATTTCCTTCTTTCGGAGGATCCAGTCCTCTCTACTCGGGAACAGTACTCTATAAGGCAGTTCGTAGTTGACAGTTGAAGGCATAAAGTCATAGGCCATTTCCAGAATGCTGTGACTTCCAGTGTTAACCAACAGTCTGTTGCACAAGTCTATATGCAGTCCGTCTAGCCTTTCTCTTCAGAAAAATGTGGAGAGGAGGTATATCTAGAAGGATCTTCATGGCCGCTGATGGTGTGGTGCTGATGGAACCAGAGAAGCAAGCCTGTCTCTGTGAGCCAGAGAGCTTCGCCTGGGCTACCAATTATGTAACACAATATATGAACATTTTAGATCGATATCTTATTTCTTTCCACATATTACATAAAAAGTTTGAGGACGCTGGAAGGACCATACTTAATATACTATTCTCCAAAGGTTGCATTACAATAATTGACATTCTGACATTCAAATTACTTTAATTATTCATTATTAGCATTACTTTCAAAAATGTGCCTTAAATGTGATTTATGTATATGTGTGATCTCAAACATATCTACTTGTAGATATCATATACTTGCATAATGGTAAATTGAACTGAGAATATGTAAACATTTAATTTGAACTATAAACATGCCTATTTTTCTTGCGAAAAGAAGTTGCATACCAAGTATAACTCGTTACATCCAGTGTAAGTACTGCGTATTCAAATCTGTCATTCCGTTTAGAAAGATACTGAACTGACATTTCTGTGCAATCTCCGAAATTTTCGTGGACTTGATAAGTGATACCCGAAAGTATCTAGATTCATTTACTAGTATAACTTGTACTGTAATATTCAAGATTAAAACGGTGTTTCTAATGGTCGCCAAACTGTAGACAATATATCGATTTTGGCATCGTCACAAGTCACAGATACCCGCATTTCGGTAGAAAATTATCCACCGCTAAACAAAACAAGGTCTTTGATCGTAAAAAACCACTGCAAAATTTATCTCACACGCTGGTGAAACTAATATGGGGGCACTAAGAAGATAGAATGAATTGTCACGAAACAAAATATTACTAAATATTACTCCAGTAATATTTATTACTACACCAGTGCATCATAAATGTCACGAAACTATATAATTCAATATGGTGTTTTACAAATACGAATGTAACTAATACAAATTCCGTTAATATAAATAAGGTGAAACACTTATGTAAAACATCCCACAATGTATTGTGGCAATCGTTTCCACATAGGCATTCACTATCTTGAAATTGAGGTTAGGTTAGATATTGTCGAAGTTCTGCGACGTAATCTACGGACCTGCCTTATTGCGAGCTGATGAGGTACGACCCCAAATAATACAAAATAGTTGCGTCAGTTCCTCCTTTGAAGACTGGCTAGTTTCACATGAAGCAAATACGAGAAAAAACATCACCTCATTTTTAGTCATTAAGTGTTGAGATCTGGTAAACCTCCTTATCTACGAAAAAAGTAAGTACCTAATAGTCGCAAACTGAAATACGCCATATAAATGCTCATACTATTTCCTAGACACACTACCGCTTCACTCACGAGAAGTTTCTCCTGTAATGCAGTTAAAATATATAATAATTTATTGTATCCCTTGAAATATGATAAAGAAATTAATACTATTATTTATCGAAGGTATAGCTAGTCGGGCCCCGTCCTCGAAGCTCCGATAAATTTAGGACGGCTCGCCAGCATTATCAACCAATTACCACTCCCCCACATCGTGGGGTAAGTGATCATTGGGTCCGAGAATCATGTGCTCGGAGCAGACGCAATGGGCCAAGAGTGACAGCCTTCTGAATTTGTCCGGCCAAGATTACTGCCGTAAATAGTTTTGTAATAAGCCAAAGAAAAGACCTCCTGAAGAACGTAACACCCCTGAATGAAGTAAGGTTGCTCCCAATAACTCGTATAAATACATTTCGTATAGTTCTTTACAATATTAGTAGTCTGAATGTTAATTCTCCTTCATCAAGTATATACTACCTGGACATACTCTCTTCGACATTAGATTCTTGTACCTAGTACCTAGAGAGAGAGAGAGAGAGAGATGATACCTAAGATGGTACCTGAGAAGTACCTGTGTATTATATAAAGAGAAATCATGAATTAAAAGGAACATAACGAGTAGACAGTGCAGTGAACGAGCTGAATTCCTGAAGTGTAAACTTGTGTGGTGATAATTCCGTTCCAGCATTTGTGATTTTGAGATCGAGGTTGTAAAATGCCAAAATACTTTTGTGATTATTGTGATACACACCTAACCCATGATTCCCGTACTGTGAGAAAAACGCACGTTACTGGCAGAAAACACATTGATAATGTGAAATATTTTTATCAGAAGCTGATAGATGAAGAAACCCAGAGAATGATTGATGCAACAACTGCTGCTTTCAGAGCCAATCAAAAGGCAACGAACCCGTTCGCAGCAGTAGGAGGTAAGATATTTACTATTTATGTCCTAACCTAGCTATTTTTCAGAATGAATGGAAGTTTTATTTTAATATTCAGGTAGTGTAAGTCATTTTGTTACGATGATTATTTATTGATTTTTTACTGAATAATTTCGACTTTTTATACTAATAATATTCTTGCTTTACAGCGATGGTTCCTGTTCAACCAATGCATCCTATGTTGATGCATCCCGTATTGCCAGGGCCTCCTCAAATACCTCCTCACGTGATAATGGGACTTGGTGGTGGAGTGCCTCAAATGATGACGGGATTCAATTTTCCACCACCTCACGTGATGATGCCACCACAAGCTCCTATGATGGCAGTTAGACCTCATGATGAGTATGTCCGTAAAAACTAATGATCTCATTGGATTCCCACAGAAAAATTGATGAGAATGTCGGATATCTTTCCAAATTTTTGGCTTCATCACAATTATTGTTATTCCATGTCAGGTAGGGAAGTTGCTTTATTGTTAACACTGATATGAATATGATTTGCATGCAATAAAATATATATAAATTACGGTTTGTTTATTCCTAGGATGTTACACATATGTGTTTTTTTCCTCTTTTGGACTATTTATATTCTATTGAAAAGCGGGGTACCTGCTGCTGAACCCTTTTTCCATTTGGTTAATTTATAAATAACATGAGATTCATTCTGGTCTGTCAAATGAAGTGGTTTTTTGACAAAATTAGATGACTATGAGAATTTCTCATGATTGAGGCGTGTGCCCCAACGTCACCTGACAGTCCACGAGAGAGATTGTCATTATAATTCACAGTTGACCAAATTTATGAATCACTACTTCTGAGCAGTGATGGATTACCGCATAGGCCCATGAGGCCCGGGCCTAGGGCGTCACGATTTGGGGGGGAGCGGCAAAATTCAATAGCCGAAGAAATATATTAACAATTTATTTTTAAATTAGTTCTGTTGTTTTTTACTCTATTAAAAATTTGCTATGGACTATAACATAATTCATTTCTTCATTAATTTTTCAATTTAAGGGTGCATTATTAATATTTTGATTAAATCCGATTATGGTCTCTATCGAACAAGGTTATCAAAAAGAAACAATCTAAATAATAATTATCTATGCTGATTACTGCTTAATGATTGAGCATTACCCAGTTTTGGATATCCAAGCGAACATACGAAAGTTCTTGTTATTTCATAACGAATCATTGAGCTTCTTGCTGAGTTTGATCCGTTTTTAGAAGAACATTGTATGCATACCCTGGCGTGGAAGTACCTCGTACTTATCTAAAACAATCTATGAAGAAACTATATTATTAATTCAAAATAAAGTATTGTAACAAATTTCTAAAAAGGTGCAATCTACTAAGTAATTTGTTGAAATTGTAGATTCTACACCAGACATTGCACATGTTGATCAGCTCACGATAATTATTAGATGTGTACGTGATAACGGTGAAATTGTTGAGAGGTTTTTAGAATCTTTACCAAATACTGGCTATGAGGCTAAAGATATTGAAGATGTTCTATTAAAATCTCTTGAAAATAATGGTTTGGATATAAAGAAATGTCGTGGTCAATCTTACGAAAACGCAAGCAATATGTCTAAACAGGAATAAATCCCATATATGCCAGGTTTATATTCAGGAGTGTAGTCAAGAATTAGAACGATTAATCCATTAGCAGGATATGTTTCTTGTTCTGCCCATTCTTTAAATTTAGTAGGAACTTGTACAGCTGAATCCGTCACCGAAGCAGTCGACTTTTTTCTACTTTGCAAGAACGTTATAATTTTTTTACGGTATCAACACATCGTTGGGAAATCTTAGTGCAACATACAAGTTTAAGACTTAATAAGTCTTTCTCAAACTCGTTGGGCTGCTCGACATGATGCATGTTATGCGTTACAAAAAGAGTAGCCTGGAATAATTTATTGCACAAAATCGTGATGAAAAACCGACTACGCGATCTGAAGCTACAGGACTGCAGCGAAAATACAGGATCTGGAAACGGCAATTTTGGTCATAGTTTGGAATGCTATTTTAGATCGTTTTAGTGCTGCTAGTAAAAAGCTTCAGGAATCTAATGCAAATGTATCATCTGTAGAACAAATTTATAGTTCATTGGAATTATTTCTTCAAGATATGAGGGATAAACTATACTCTGAATATGAAGAAAAAGCACTGTCTGGAGTTCAAGTTTGTTATCGTTATGATACGGATCGCAAGAAAACCATAAAAATTCAGGCAGATGAGTCACGGGTGAATGAAACAGTACCTTCATGTAGTCTCGAAAATTTTCGCACCAATGTGTATTATCGAATATTAGGCCGGCGCCACACATTGGGCCCAATGTTGGGACCAACTTGACTATAACACGAGCACAAGTGTCATCCAACGTTGGCGCCAACCCAATTGCGTCCATCCACACATTGTACAAAAGCACATTGGGCCCAATGT
>WOGM01000734.1:0-11450 GCA_015342125.1 Leptinotarsa haldemani | reverse complement strand
TTCTAGTAAAAACAGTGCAGATGGCTCTGGCAACTTTCATCCAATGCTTTTTACATTGTGGTTGACCGACTATAAATCTAAAGACAATGGCACTGTATATAAACATCTTTGTTCCAGTCAAAATAGGGATAAAAAAAAAGTCATTCATTCCATTGCCCTGAACATAAATCTTGCCAAAATAGAGGTATCTCTTCCCCCAGCCTGCATTTATAGAAAATCTCTTGCAAATTCTCGTCCATTCCCACATTGACAGCTAGCCCGCCATAAACTGCAGATGTAAAAGTATGGCCAACTTTACACTGATACAATTCTGACCATTTACATTTAGAATAAGTCTTGAAGTCAAGGCCCCGGAGTACCCGTTCACTTGCTCTTTGATCCAACCCAACCCTATCTATTTTTTACTGTGGTATTTCAAGAATTTGAAGTAAAACGTCGTATTCAAATTAGTACAACTTATATTTTTTTAATAGTAAAATCGAAGAAGAAATAAATTAACTTAATTTTGAAAACTTTACTGTGTAGTAATATACACACTGTATGTACAACGGTATAATATACCAAAGAAAAAAACTGCGAACGATTGTATAAAATAATAGTATAGGTACAGTACAATAAACAATAATATAACGATACATTTTTTTTGAATCCTAGAACATGACTTCTTTAACTACTCTTATCACAAAGTCCGTGGTAGGCGAGTACCACTATTTTTACACAAACAGCACAGTATAAATAAGTAACATGTATTTTTAATTGCGAGTTTTAACCATATGGACATGTTTTGCTTGTATTGCAGCACGAATATTACAAGATATTTACATTATTTTGTGTCTGTGCGTCCACAAAACAAGCTGGAACTCCTCACAACAACTTTGGTCTCTCAAAATTACAATGTAATTTTGAAACACCCTGTATACTATCCCACTTAACAGAGAACTTCATCCAGCGACGGTTTTGAAAAAGCCCAGTGAAAAATCGAATCTTGTATGGTTTGAGACATTTTGCGCCCTAATCTCGAAAGATATTCAAAATATTAAGCCTTCAATTATTTACACATTACTATTATTATTTATATAACTTAGAATCTAAGTATATTCTTTTGAATACCGAGATTAAAACTGATTTGGCATCAAAATAGAAGGCATGCAAATGAATAATTTAACGCTTTGCCGAAAACAAAAAGTGCATAATAATCTGATTTATTTTTACAGTATTTTTTTTCTATACATGACACCTCATTTACATATTTTCTCAATAACATGGCTTCCTTCCAAAATCTAAGCTAGTATAATTCAATTTACAATAGCTGAAAATCTCAATGATTCACCATTTCTGTCACCAATGGTTTTATGAGCTACCTATTTCATATCAATTATGTAACATCTAAATAGTTTTCATTTAACCTCCTCGTCATATACATATAGAATCGTGTCAAACTAATATTCATGAAATTTCCAAAAAAAAATTAAATTGAATTCTAGAGTGGAAATAATCGTAAAAAAAATTGATTTAAAATCAATTGGCGAATGTCTCAATGCTGCTACTCACAAACTCAAAGAAACGAGTTTGTCACCAACAAGCCATATCTAGTAAATTGAAATATCCCTTGAATTTTTTCTTGACAGGCAAACACGGAGTTTTCTGTACATATACAACTATGTCATAATGAATATTGAGAGATGGGTAATTAGAAATGGGAGGGTCGGCGAACCAAAATCACACTATGATACAAAGCAAGGTCACTTCATAAAATAACTTAAACGTTCTCTATATATAATATTATATATAAAAGGAAACATACAACTATCTGTTTTGCACTTAATTCTCAAGTGGACAGCAGTTTTTCGACTATAGACACAAAAAGTGAAGTGATTTCCTCCAAACGAGACTTTACAAAAGCATCCTCATAATATACGAGATGCGATGAGCTGCAATAATCAACACAGTTTTGATATAAATAATAAATTATCAGAACACTATCTCTGTCAACTACCGAGTTCACAGTTGTTATACTGTAATGTCTAGAAATGATTAGGCAAGTCAGCAAACAAAAAAAATATTTTCGTAAACTAAAAATGACCTTACAAGAAATCTCCTAAAACTTTCGTGTCTATACTCTATCAAGGGAAGCCATTACAAGCATCAAGAGGAATTTAAAATTGTAGTCCGCACTATAACGTGCTATTTCAAACTCTTTTCATAATGTCTGCAATCGACAAAAAAAAAACAAAAAAGTAAGAGAATCAGTCTAATAAAAAAATCACTTCGTCCCCGCTCTGAAATACACATTGAATAATGTTCATTTCAGTACTTCTCTGCCACTACGTCCCAAAAAATCTTACGTTAACTTAAATAAACACAGCACTGCACTAAGATGATGAGGAGGCGTTCATAGCGCCAAAAATACCCGCCGAAAATGACGCCGACTGTTGTTGTTGGGCTTGCGCTTGTTGTTGTTGTTGGTTCGACGTGAGTCGCGAATGTTTAGGCATCGGGGGTTGGAGGTATTCGTGTCTCGCCAGCGAGAGGACGTCGATTCTGTCCTCCTTTCTGTAAGCCAGGCAACTTCGAATGAAACTCTGAAAAAATAAATATTATTAGTAAACATTTATTGCAGTATGTCCAGCCATTCATATTTTTTTGGGTGAATCAACACATTCTTTTTTATATTAATGTATTTTTGGGTGAACTAATCACATTAGTTTCATATCCAACAATTTGATCATGATATTTCTACCAGCCAAAGAGGTTGGCGAGAATGGTGAATTGAATTTTAGTGAAGTTACATTCACGATTATATTTCTATTGGTTAATGTTAATATACAATACGAATTTGTGTGGTGCACCTAAACGTGTAAAAATTGAGATTTAACCAGTTATAGGAGGTAAAATTGAATGTTAATGGGGAAATAGATATCAATAATTCTTTCAACACATAGATGAATGTGATGAATTGGAAGAACTAGAAGAAGCAGTACAATGTACTTATGATGCACTGTTTGGAACCTTTGGTGTAGTAATGTAGTAATTACTCCAGTAATATTCAAAATAAGCAGTACAATGTTTAATAAGCATACCGGAAAAAAATTTTGATCAGCATGTTTCCCCCCTTTAAAGTAAGGTTATGTTATATTTTTGAAGAAACCAGAAAGTTGCATCCAAGCATTCATATAATTTTGGTTGAATGACATCCACCAGTTCCCAGTTCCTATACCACAACCATATCGATTAGATAAATGAAAATGTACCGTATTTAAGGTTTCAAGCAGAAGTTTTCTTCAAAAAAAAATACACAGGAAGTATACTGAAAATCTGAGAATATTTTACTCTTTGGTGCATGGTAATTGAAAACTTTGAAGATGATTGTATGGTATAACAGACTGAGAAAAATTAGACCCTCTCAAGTTTTGAAAATTCTGATTGATTCAATATAACTATTGTTAGTTATATGAAGAATCGTTTTCATATTCTTATGTTCTTAAATGGTAATAGGATGCAGCTGGTTATATCTAATAATATGAATTCCTGTTTAGATAATTAATCTTCAAAATGTTCCTGCCCAATATTAGTTCAAATTTTATTTATTTTATTCAAATAATAGAAATTTTGTTATATTCAAGTTCAACTATAATTTATATATGCAAATAGATTTTTTGAAATGACTGAAATTTCAGAATATAAAACATAAAAAACTTTAATAATGAATAAATGAAGGGTACATTCATGGTTGGTTTTATACAGTATATCAATATATAAATTCATTTACCTTAGCTTCATTCGTTACTGCAGGCTTGTTGGCAAACTGTACCTCAGTCGCCTTCAATATAGTGTTCTCTTCCAGAATGGTCGCTTGAGACTGATTGTGCCCGAATGGTTTTTTGCCGTACAAACACTGATAGAATATCACTCCTACGCTCCAAACATCCACCTTCGATGAAATTTTGGGGGGATTCTTGCCTACTACAAAACATTCAGGTGGAAGATACCTGAAAAAACAAAACAATTTTAAAGTTCCTGAATGACAAGAGATTAGGGATCAATGCTAACTCACCAATATGTACCAGCGCCTTGCGACGTCAAGTCCATACCATGGTCGGGGTTATAATTCTCCTCATCCATCACTTTGCTCAACCCAAAATCTGTTATTTTGATTTCTCCACAAACATTGCCTTCAGTCAGCAAAATGTTGCCGGGTTTCAGGTCATAGTGAATCACGGGTGGTTTAATCTCATTCAGGTACTTTAGAGCTGACACAACCTGCATTATGATCGATCTCGCTTCCCTTTCAGGAATTATTTTATGCTGAAATGAAAAAAAGGTGACTGTCAGACGAGTAAAATGTTAATAAGAAAATTATGTTTGCAGTGAGATGGTTCAGTCCCGTCTTGAAACAAATTTGACTTGTCATGGTAGTTCCAGATCACGGTTATCATCATTTTAGCTGATGTGATATGTCAAGGAATAGAAGCAATATTTTTGAATCAATGAAACAGTCTCATAAAAATAATAAATTAAAATTACTGTGCACATATCTGTGGAATAATCACCAAAAAAATATAGTTTCAAATTCAATTAGACATCAAGGTTAACAATATCTTCAAACCAAATTGTATGCAGTATAGATTCAATTGAATCGAATTAGATGTATTACTGGTTTCAAAATGTCTTATTTTTACAAGATCAGTTATCTTCGCAATATCTTTATAGATTGATATCAAAATATAATAAAGTACAACAAAGACAGAGGATACTAGAATATTTTTCATTGCTTCAATACCTTAGAACACACTTGATAAAGCGGAGAATGAATGACTGGTGAATAAAAAGAAAAAAAAACGACCCTTACTTTACTCACCTGCTTCAGGTAAAAGTCTAGATCATGTCCATCACAGTATTCTAGTACGGTACAGAAGGAATTCGCATCTATCTCAAAAACATCATACAATTTGACTACTCGTGGGTGATCTAGAGCTTTATGTATATTGTATTCCCTCAATGCATGCCTGAAACAAAAAAATATTTGAAATTTATGTTCATCAATCCCAGTCAACAAATAAAAAATCAACTATTTTTGTAATATGAATCACAAGAGTCACCCTTCCATTTTACATACAAAAATGCAGTTCAGACAGACTTATTTCAGAGTAATACAAAATTCATATAATTACTATAACTTGAACTATAAGGAATTCAACCATTTCATGAGACTGATTCTTGTTGTCTGAAAGTTATTTGGAAAGGTACTTCAGTACCGTTATATATTCCGGCTTTAAAACTATACCACAAATAAATATAATATAAATCAAATATGTAGGGCAAATTCCTAAATTTGCTCGGAGATATAGCCTTATCATATCTGCCCTCTTACTTATAGGTAGTATATTAAGTCTTTCAAAATTGAATGACACTTTTTTGAAATCCATGACAAACATTTCTTGATGACCCTGATAAAGTAATTCCAATTAAGTTTGTAAATATCACTTCAAGTTACAAGAAAAGGAATTATTCTCCAGTCACCGAATGTCATGATATTGAGGTAGGTTTCAGATGGGAAAAAATATTCCAAAAAGAACCACTGGAACTTTCCAATGCAGCCCTGAAATGAGAACCTAAATCAAAGAAAAGGTTCAAGATTTATACAAACTTGTGTTCCTAGATGAAACATGGATTTTTTAAAACTGATCTTCAGTTACAAGAATACAGCAATGATAAGAGTGTGAAAATGGTATAAGTCATAAGTAAAAGGTAACACAATTATGTACACGGAATGCAAAAATTTTCAATTGAAATTATTGATTTTACAGACAAGCTGGAAATGACAATAGATTTATGTGTATAGCGTATATGTTCCTCAATAACCAATAATAGTGTCTCTACCTTTTGAAATGAATAAAGAGAATTATTTTTAGGCTCGTTAGCTTAGCTTGTTATTGATAAAATACCAACTACATCCTAGAAGAAAGCTGATTTTGGCACAGTCCATACTACACACAATTTTTGTATTGGTCACTTTGCTCTTTTGTTTTGGGTTTTTAGAAATGAACAAAAACAACGTCTTTACTGACGATTTAAAATAAAAAAAAAGTGGTGAAATGTCTGAAGATGCACACAAGCTAATTGCATCTACTTTACAAAGGGCAAGTGTTTCTCTATTGTTTTCAGTAGACTGCAGTTTCCAATTAATTCCAATTATGAGTTTAATGAAGCTGGCACTAACTAGTAAGAAATGTTGAATTTTCAGGATTTGTGTGAAATTCTAGATAACAAGCTTTGTTTCAATATATAGACTTGGTATCTTAGAAAGCTCAAAAATTGCTTGGTTTAATTTAAAGATCATCTAGTGATTTTTCTGTATACACTACCAAAGTTTTATTCTGCTTTCGGTAACTCAGTAAAACTGTTAGAATAAGTTCTTAAGCTTATAAATTAAGTTCAATAGTGGGTGAAGATGATTATAATGAAGTTAGGTTAGATTAGTTCATCTTTTGAATTTTAAAATTAGGCAATATGTACTCTAATTAAATTGTTTTTTTTTCCTCTCTCCCGACCTCATTCAAAACTCAAGTGTCAGTTAATTCTTGCGCAATTTACACTTTATGCTATTAGTTTATATGATTTGTGAACTGAATTGGAGTTGCCCCATTTGCATATAAATAGATAAATAATTAAGCAGAGTATATGGACACATGGTTTACTTCTTCCGTCATACCACCACAGGCTTAACTCAATCAAACTCATATGGGGAATTGTAAAGTCTTCCTGCAGCAATATACAAACCAAGACTGATTGAATATGTGGGATGAGACATTTCCTACGCTTTTTCCATAAATAAATTATAATATATTTTAACCCAATAAAATAATTTTACAATAAATAAATAAGTGAATATTAGGAAATGATGTATATCATAAATACGTTACATTATTTTCAAATATTCATTCATTTCAATATATTTTTATATTCGTATTGAATACTATGTTTGTTAGTAATTTTCGAGCTATAACCATGAAAAAATCTATTTAAAAAATTATTCAACTGTATGCAGAATGTCCGTTATTTTCTTTCATTTAGGAAAACTCTAATACTAAGTAAATTATTACTAAACATAGGAACAAAAAGATAAGATACAAGTAAAACATTACCACTCACTTTATATAATTGGCCTTCTTGTCTTCCTTCCAGTCTTTATTCAGCTGGTGCACTTTGCATGCGACGTACCTCTGCTCCTTCAGATCAAACGCCTTGTGCACCTCACTAAAACCACCCTTGCCCAACAGCATCAGCAACAGATACCTCTCGTTGAGCACCGGATGATTATTAAATCTGCTCTGGTCCTCGTTGTGGATCCGTTTTAGCTCCCTGATGTGCAAATTCCTCTCCCTTTCCAACTTCTCCATCTCCAGTTGGAGATCGGCGTCTTCCTTTTTCAAGGCGTTCTGCCGCAGCTTGAGTATTTCGTCAGCTTCGTAATACTCCTGCAACGTCAGCGAACCGGGTACGGCATCCGGCTTGAGGAACCCTGAGTCGGTGCCATTGTGCAGAGCATTCGAGTTGTTCCTTTTCCTGCCGCTCTCCGTATTCGAAGGTCTTTTCTTCAATAACAATTTTTTCTGCCTATCTATTTCCTCTCGCTCGGCCGTTATTTCTTCCTGCCGCCTGAAAAGAAGACTAAGTTTCAGAACAGGGATAAATTGGCTACAATCCGATGGAAGAGTTTGACAGAATGTCAGTCCCGTCTTGAAACAAGTAGTGACCATCACAGAAATTCTGGATCAGGGTATATCATCATGACTGTAATATAACATTGAACAATGGAATTGAATAACTGATTTCCTCACAAATGCCTTCACACATGCAGAATGTATACATAGTATTTGTATGTATATTACTAAATGTATTACTATATCACATTCAAGTATAAAAAAAAACAAGTATAATATACCAAATTTTGTTAAACACTGCAATTCTTCAAACTAAAAAGTTTAAAAAAATATTTGAGATTAAGTGATTTACTTGACACATAAATTATCTGACATTATATTCTGTGTAAAAAAATTAAGTAAAATCCTCATTTCAACATAACTATATAAGTTGAAAGGGTATATTATGTTTAGGAGAGATTAGTTTTTGGGTAAGTTGGGTTTTTGCTTTCTACTTCTCATTTTGAATAAAAAAATGTGGTAATCTTCCAAAGAAAGTAAGAAGCAATCAATGTCAAAAATTAACTCTATAGAAAGATGTGTATGTAGATCATGCAAAGAAGTAAGTTTCATATACAAACTGGAAGAACACTGAATTTATACGAAAAACACTTTTCTTTATGAAGAAAAGAGAACTGAAACTTTCTATGTTTTTTACCACTTTTATTTATAACTAACGTTACTGCAGTTTTGTCCTGTATGGACAATTTCAAACTAATACAATAGTTTTATTGTAGTAACTATAGTGGTAAATAAAAGTGGTAAAAAACATAGAAAGTTTGAATTCTCTTGTCTTCATTATGATTTCCTAACATGTAGTAACGGCTACATCCATCAATTTACTTTTCCCTATTCCGTTTGTATTCATACTCATACTCAAGCACAAGTTAATACTGTTAATAGTATTACCACCAGTATAAAAAATATATAAATATTAGTGACACAAGAGAGAATGAACTGAATTTGTACAATGTATGTGGTTGAAATGAAAAGAGTATGTTCTAGAATTAAAGCATAATTTTTCATCTATTTAGTGTAATTTCTAATGATTCAATTTTGATGTGACTTTCAGATCAATCCCACAACATGAAAAATATGCATTGAAAAAACATGTGAATGTTATAAATATATTACATAGTAATGGACCCAAATAAGCTCCTTGTGGCATGCCAGTACATATGGTTTTTTTTTTGGGTTTTCAGCGACAATGTTGATTTTTTTCTCTTCCTTCATTAGAAGTTTTATAATTTCTATAGGCATGTTCTAAACAACAGACAGAATGACTCCAGGGAATATAAAATCATTTAGATGAGTTATTTGTGGTCTTTTGGGTCAAAACATTTTGTGAAAGAGGTAAAGATCAATTTCTGTACATTCAAGTTAAGTCAGTGACCTAAAGATGGCCGATTATTACTTTTAAAAATCAGTGTATATAGAATGAAACTCTGACCACCACCCAATACATTTATTTGAAAGGTGATCTGTAAATGAGATCAAGTTCAGATGATTCTTAATAAGGAATACTAATTGTTGGTTAACATGTGAATGGTCTAAAGACACTGTTTGGACCTAGAGTGGTGATACTATTTAAAACTTTAGGGATAACATTACTGAGTAGTAATGAACTTATAAACTTAGGAACAACAAAAGTGTATTTAGAGTAATCTGGAAAATGCATAAGTGAAAATGATGTGCAATGGACTTACTTGATAAGTGTTTCAACATAGAAAAGAGGCGGTCTAGACTAGGATCATTGAGGGGTTTCAAGCAATTTAAGTTTTCATAAATCTTACCAATTAAAACCATTGTTATATTCAAATAATGCATTATTCATGATTTATAAAACATTTTAGACTTTTTCTTTCTGTCAAGTAAACCAACTTTTGTTTATAAATGCATTCTCAAGATTTTCTTTAAGTAAGTGATTGCAATGTTTTTTCAATTAAGATATTTTGTTGAATATTTTAGGTGATGTCTACCTAAGATGCCTAATTAATTTATTTCAAGAGTTGACATATTTGAAATTTTAGGGGAATTATCAAATCATGTGAATTTCTGATAATGTGATGAAGCTCAAAATAAACAATGCCAATGGTCATTTCGATGTTCTGAAGTCTGATCATTAATTTAGTAGGTATACTAAATTGGATTTCTCAAACAACTAAAATAGGTACCAGATGGCTTTGATATTTTTAAACATGACCTCTCTCACTGCTTCCCAGAAAAACACTCCAAAATTTACAGATATAATGATAAATATTTTTTTGATAGTAGCGAATGAATGACATTTATGCAATAAATTTAAAACAGGGAAATATTAATCTCTATCTGGTACTAGTAAGGAAACCAATCATTTTCTGTCAGATATTATGAAGAATTTACTGAGTAATTTTGGAAGTTCTGTTTGACTAAAAGCATTGCTAGCCTTTTCTGCACTAGACATTATCATTTGCCAAGTTCTTACCTCGCCAGTTCTTGGAAGGCATGCCCGTCTGTCCAATTTTCCTGAAACGTCGCCCCCACCCTCTGCGTCACAAACTGTCCTAACCTTAACCTATTTTGCATACACTTTTGTCTTGCCTCCTTCTTTTCTATCGAACTTTTCTCTTTAAGCAGTTTTTTCACAACTTCTATGCACTTATTCACTTGTTGTTTGTGCTGGTCAATGGATTTCTGGTGTGTTGATATTTGATGCCTTAATTCTTCGTTGCCCCGTGTTAATTCTTCTATTTTGTTGTTACGTAATTCTAAGTCGGAGGATGCTTGCGTTTCGAACTCTTGTATCCTGTGACACGTTAACTCAGTCTGAAAATATGTTGATCAAAATTAGTAGATATACTTTATACTAAATGCTAAAAACAATATTCAATATTCAAATAATATCAAATCAATTTGATATACAGTGTGTTCAAGATAAGGAAGGCAGACATTTAAAATTGAAAACCGTAAGAGATACAAAGTCAGATAAACTATTTTAATGAAATTGTTACCAAAAAAGGGTAATGTCGGTTCATTTCGAACATCTCCAGAACTAATGAAAATTTACGTCATTTAAATGAGCTACAAAATGGGCAAATTTTCCTAATTCAACTGACTAGATATTTCTGAGTTTCCAATTTTCCCATGTTGGACAGGACATAAAGAGACAGAATTCATTTGCTTCTGAGAAAAGGGCTGAGGCTATAAAAGATTTTTATTTTTCAATAATAGAAAAAGAGGATCTGACGTAATAACAAAACAATATCAAATATCTTTGATATAATTGCCGACCACCTGTATACAAATTTAGTATATGCATGTTTCCCACAAGAGGCCAAAATTATGAGAGATTATAAATATTAGTATTCACAAAAATGTTAACTTTCATTTACCGAATGATGATCTTTAGATTAAGAAATCGAATGGTAACAAATTTGTGATTGTAGACATTATAGAAACTTTCAATTGAAATGACATTCAATATCAGGAATTTAAAAAAATATTATGGTGTAATTCTCAGCGTCATGGTGGAATCCATAAGTAGACCAGTTGGATGTTTTTATATAAATACAAATCAATTCTAAAGATCAAGATTAACAAGATATTTTGCTTTGTATAAATGTTGAAACAAATAATGAATAAAGATAGCAGAGAGAGGTTTATTTCTTTTTGCTGAATGAATATACAATATTTCCACTAATGAATCTACCTAATTGCCTCTAATAAATGAATAAACAAATAGCAAATCAAAACACAAATTGCAGGAAA
>WOGM01000733.1:0-11475 GCA_015342125.1 Leptinotarsa haldemani | reverse complement strand
GCAACATCCTGCCATTTGCAAGCAGAGAATATGGTTCCGTGATATTTGATATTCAATGTCGGAAGGTCATTTGTTCCGCCTAAACATAATCTAGTAGTCATTGAACGCGTTAAAAAGAATGCTCGCTCGGGTGTTCTTGATTTATGGGTTTCGGATTACGAGTCAGTTTAATTATCAAGTGCTGGTATCTGTGAATCTTTAACTAAAGAAGACTACAATGAGAAATTTTTGCTCATATGCTTCTTTATTGATCAATGTCAGTTGAATATTGTTTGACAATATTTATAGTGAACCACATGCAAATATTTTTCTTTTGGGCGGAAAATAACCCCTTATGAGTTTATTAAGTACTATAAAAATTCATACAGCCGCAGTGAATGCTTGACTCCGAATAGTAGATGAATTTATAAAATCTCATTTCTCCTAAAACTATCCAGCCTTACAATCATACAGATTTTTTTTTATATAATGACAACAACGGTTAAAAAAACATATAAAAGATTCGAAATATTGAAAAATATTTAGTTTTAATATCCAACACCTGTCCTTGATAACGTTTTTATTTTTCCCTGAAAAATGTACCAGCCGTAGAAAAATTGAGAAGGCATCTCTGGTAGATAGGTTGCCCGAATTTAAAGACAAAAGGCAAAACAAGAAAACATATTTTCAAGGAGTTGAAAGAATTAAGAGAAGTTACAAGAGCAATGTAGGAAGTTTCCAGGAAACAAATATGAACAGAAAAGATCATATTTTTATTCGTCTTCAGATCCAGGTACTTTAGATGAACCTTGAGATTAACCAAATGTCAGTGAACAAAAAAATGAAACAAAACTTAAAAAAAATTTGAAAAAGAAAGTGGATTGAATTCCAATTCTTTGTAAGAATATGAAAAGCCAAATGAAAATGTGTACTAGTAGTGAACGAGTATAAAAAGGACTATCATTGTCCAGGAGTTACAATTAAAAAAAACAACGATTATGAAGCTAGGATAATGCATAAAAGTGATCTGAAGTAAGTATATTAGAATTGGCCAGAAAAAGCTAACCAGATTTGTTATTGTTAGTATCAAAATCTATATTCCCTTATAGCTTGGTAACAATGAATCAGATTCAATCATTTCGTACTTTCATGTTTCAGAATACTGTTATAATGCTTGCATTGAATTGAAGTATAGTATGACTCTGATATTGCTGTGATGAGATTCATTAGAGAAATAAAGCAGACTTGTGTCGTCAACCAATTGTAAACTATTTGGATGTGAAGTAAAAGTCCATGGATTTAGAGTAACGATTTCAAAGTATATAAATTTGTGACTGGAAGATGAAAGTGAACATATCGTTGTAACGATAAAAACAGTATTGTTAGCATTAAAGAACAAAGAAAAAATGTTATCAATGTAACTGACTGTTTTACATATTATACAAATATCATTATAATAATTTTATTTGAAATCGATGTTTTCAATTAAAGTTCTGACATGATACCTAATTATTAATATCCGGCAAAAATATTCCTGTTTGAAAACCCTGAAACTGTTATTTTTGAAGATTTTAATCATAACGGAAGCAGCCCGAGCCATTGACGTCATTTACTTTTCTCAAATATATAGCGAGACATACAACTCGTATTTGAGCGAAAAAGGTCGATATGGAGTGGCTAAAAATAGTGCATGTGGCGTCAATGTGCCAAACGGAACAGAATTAAGGATAAGATGAAAAGGATACAAAAACTATTTTTGATCGTAATTGTGTCTTGCCAAGAATAAATGATTGATTTCTGATCGGTTATCAATAACGTATCCTTGGCACGTTAATAACTTCTATCGTAACATTAAAACTTCAATATAGTAATACATATATCCATGCACAAACATATCAAAAACATTACAATTTTTGTTTGTGGATGTTCAAGTTGGTAAAATAAACAAATTAGAAAGTTTCAATAATGCATTATATACTTGTGATGCACTGTTTGGAACCTTTGGTGTAGCAATGAATATTAATTACTGGAGTTTTTTCCCAACACCAAACCTCTTAAAGATGATCACCAAGAGATCACCAAGAGATCATCTTCAAGAGAAAGACCAAACTAAAGATACTTACAATGTTATCCTTATTTATACCATAGATCCCCTTCTAGATAGTAGATTTACCTGACCATTACATAAGGACACATTGTAAAATTAATTTTAAGACTACTAGATAAGTGAAATAAGATATTGTGAAATTAATTTAAGACACTTAAGACGCAGGTACCTAGATGAGGTATTTATGGTATAAATAAGGATAACTTTGTGAGTATGTTTAGACCAAAGACCGCCCCCGCGAGTCGCCTTTAGGCGACTCCGGTAAATACACTAATCAGACTCTCTTTCAACAAGTTCACCGAAGAACAGCTCGACCGCGACTCACTTATTCTTAGTATCACTGAGGATTGCTCGACGCTTATAACGATAGCCACCTGTTAGTTTTTGGGGGCCCCATGACAAAAATTCAGTTAGGAATAGCCATGACAAAGTAATGAAGCGATCGCGAAAGAAAAGCACCTAAAGGTTAGCTTTCGACCAAAAGAGGTCAGAAGTCAATCTTGCTGAAGTGTCCATCAGTAGGTTGAGGACCGCTCGGAGAGCGGGGGTGGAAGGAGTGGGGTAGTAGGTTCACCTCGCTAACTAGCTGGGGGGGGGGAGGAAGCTTCTATTTCAGGGCACTCCCAGGAGGGCATATGGGGGGAGTATGTTTATGTATGATCTTCCTCTTCAATATAACCACTTGGTGATCGAAACACGTGTCAAGGTGTTGAAATAACGGTTTGGTGTTGGGAAAAAACTCAGTAATATTCGTTGCACTATATAGTACAGACATAATCAATAAAAACTTGTTTTCATTATCAAAAATGTCGTTAAATTTATGAAAATTCGTCGAGAAAAAAAATTCATTATAACGAAGCAAAAAATATATAATTTTAAATGAATTGTAAGTATTTTAGAGATAATATTTTGGTGCAACAATCTACCTTCATTTATATTATCATAAGTAAAGGAATGTTTCACTTCTTACAGATATGTCGAGAAGATGAGGTACATAAAGTTTTAAAAAAATCATAATTTTCACAAATAAGGTTTCTACTTTGTCTCTGAACTCTATTATTTATTTCTTCATTAATATGTTCGTTTACATGCAAAATTTTGAAAATCATATTTTCTCCAAAAATTTTATAATAGGCGTATAGTTATATTAAGCATTTCTTAGTTTCATAACGAATATATCTTGCAGCCGAGTAAGTGAAAGAGGTATTCAAACTTTGTGGAGAAAAGTGCGTTACCAATGAATAGCTTAGCTTGAAGGAGAAAAGTTCACTAAGGTCCTATATAGTAATAATAATAATCTCGTCTTTATTATCTTCTAATATATTTAAAGCAATCAGGTACAGTTCATATATTTATTATATGAAGATAAAAGGCAAAGTTCAATTAATATGATAACAAGTCATCATTCAATTGCTCTCCACTTAACCTCAAAAATGCCTAGTACGCAAAGGAATAAACAAAAAGGATTTTAATTATCTTGAAATATTATGACTATTTATAGATTTGTAATAGGTAGGTAGCTATTGGGCCGTTATTAGTTTGAAGATTATAAGAATCGTTTGAAAGTGGTATTAAAATGATTAAAGTCATCTCGTTTCATGGGCTCAGGTATGTCATTGTAAATTGTACAGATCTGGTAGCTGAAACTCCTTCTAAGGAACTCTGTGCGAAAGGATGGCGGAGTTAGTCGGCCTTTATACCTCACATTAATTTCATGCACATCAGTTCTAAAAGTAATTTTCTGGTGTAAGTAAGACGGCACTTTACTATTAATTATTTTGTGAAACAAAGTTGCAGCATGTAACACTCTTATATACTCTGTATAGTTCAATTTGATAACGTCATATTTCTTCTATAACTCGTAAAAACTGTACTGAAATAACATTGACGTACAGTTCTGTTGAACAGAAAAACTAACTCAATCACCACATTATCCATTCATATGAACTTCGTATCGATAATTTCAGATAACATTTTAGAAATATGTAGAATCTAAGTATGTCTGGGCATTATCCAAATAAACAAAGAGTCTCAAATAATTACCAGATAATGAAAATAAATAAAATATCAATTTTGGTTGCCACACCAAAACTTTCCAACCATGCATCATTCCCGAATGAAGGAAATGTTTCCAAAACTGGTTCTGTTAATTATACATCACTTTTGAGCTTACCTACCATTTAATGGAAATGGTAACAAATTTCGTCATGTTTAGCAATAATTCATACTCACTCAAATTCAAACACAATGATTAATAAATATGTATCAGTGTTGCAACCACAATATTACGAAAACCTTGTCCGGAAAGCCCAAGGTTATTCGTTTTTGGAATCGTTTGAGTTGTGATACCTTTTTGCAAGGGTATGCAGCGTAGGTTAACTATTGATATGTTATATATTTTTGCAAATTTTTATTTAAAATTCAGAGTTTGGCAACATGTCTTTTTAAGCATTTGTAGCACTCAGTTACCGTTAAAGTGTAAAACATTCTATTTTACTCTCTAGATGTTTTATTATAAATCTATTACTGATGATTACAATTAAACAAGAGAGGATATTAATTACTATTGCGAAATTACTCTTGTAATTGAGCCAAATTTTGTTTACCTAATAATATTACCGACTAAACATACACAGCTTATCAATGTTTGTATAAAGTAAACAGAAAAATACGAAAGTATTGTGCATCGGACAGTCTGATCTTTGATTCATCTTAATTTCATAGCAAGAGTACATGTTTTGTAAATATATGAAAATTGTTTATGTTGTTCATTCATTTCTATGAATTTTTAAATTCATAGGAATAAATGAAAATCGCATGCATAAAAGTCAAGCCTGGTGAGTCAAGATCAGTAAGTCGATACATGACAGGTAGAAATGCACTCACAATATAATTTTTTTAAGATCTCCACTTCCCTTGAAATAAATCATTGAGGTATCCCTCCAGTTACTTTTGGATTTGTTCCAACCTTAACACCCTGTAGATTATTGACGAAATACTAATACAGATCCCTTATCTCTGATTTGTTATCAAATACTATAAAAAATTAAGTGATTGTCGGTGGAAAAATCTATGACGACAGCTGACTTTTATGTTAGTGAAAACATTTTATATGAGATGATATTAGCTGGAATTTGCAAAACTTTTTTAAAATCTGCGAACAGTTTATGTAAACAGTCGCAAGAGGAAACGATCTGAATCATTCGAAGAATAAATTAAATTAATGTTTATTGGATTTCACAACTCAACCTTGTCATGCCGTGGAAAAACAAATTAGTATGTTTCATGGTTATTTTCGAGAAGTCACGTTGGAAATGATGGTATTATGTTTGTTCTCTGAATCCCGATAGCCTTAATCCGGATTTTCCTCATTAGCAAATTCAAGTACGAGCTATGTCCCGGAAGTTTATTACAGACGTTTTTAATAGCGCTACTCCGTATTCATATATAATATTATGTAAACTGCATTGTTATTAGGTTTATCATAAAATATATGGACCGTTATACAAGACGCTAGTAATAACGACTTGTTTTTGAAAATTATAAAAAAAGCATTGATTGACTAATCACTAAAGTTACCATTTGCGTCGGTAGATACATGCAAGGTATTTATTATTTCTATTAGCAAAGCATCACAGTACGGAAACATGTTTCATATTTTTTTAAAGGACAAAACACAAGCACTACAAGAAAATTCTTATGACGCTCCAAAAGCGGTGCCTGTGCGAAAGTAGTGATTCACATTGGATTTGAATCGCTGGTGATTAAATCTATTTGGAAAACGTTCTCAGAAAGTTTATTTCACATAAACGCAGTTCTCCAAATGAAAGAGTTCTTGAACAGCTAAGTTCGAGGTGTACTGTGTTGAACCTCAAAACGATGAGCAGCCACAGTCCGTCGCGTATTTCTGATATGTACCGCTCTTGGTGGAATCGAATGTGCCTTCACTTCCCATGAAAGTATCTTTAGAAGGGAAACAAAAATCCAACCTTTCTTCGATGTTCCAGACTATCAAAGTTGCAAGTGATGCTCGCGTCTCCAATAAGGCGGATGGCTCTCATCTGGATAGAATCCAGCAGCTTCAGGGTATGCTTAGAGGCGAAGCTCCACAGATGAGAACAATACTCCAAAGAAGGTCTAATCTGAGCTTTATAAAGTATAAAAGTTGCTGAGATGTGTACAGTATTCTGGTTCGGATCAGTGTTCCAAGCTTTTGAGAAGCGGCTTTTGCAATTCTAGCGACATGATTGTGCCATGACATACTGGTCTCCATTTCAACCCCTCCAACACACTTATCGAAGCATAAAGTGGAATTGTCTGACCTGACATTATTATATCCGGTTCGGAGGCATTTATTTTTTTGGAGAAAACCGATGTCTGGGTTTTTGTGGCATTGAATTGAACCTGGTTCACCCCAATTCGAAATTTCTTTTAGATCATCATTAAGATATAGAACCTCATGCTGCCGGTGAAGATGTGCATCTGCAGTCCTGGAATCCAAATGGAATTACGAGACAAGTGTGCTATCGTCAGTCAGCAAAACAATATATTGGATTCTTGTTTTTCCCAATAAGTCGTTGATATATAATAGTAAGAGGGTTGGAGACAATATTGATCCTGAGTGAACACCAGCGGTGATGGTAAAAGTAAGCAAGAGATATCCATCGACGGCCACTTGCAGGAAGCTGGAGAACCATACACAAAAATGATCCGACAAGACATAGCGTCGAAGTTTTGCCAGCAAACCCTCATTCAACATCATTCATTCAAACTTGAACACTATAACCTTGGATGTACTGTTGTTATGTTGTAAAAGATGTAAGATGCACTTACATGAATTACAAGCTTTTTACAAAACCGCAAACAGTATGTATGTTTGAGAACTGAACAATGCAATGAATTGAGGGTTACAAATTCTACATTATCTTACATCAACGTAGGTGTTCCACAGGGTTCTATTTTGGGTCCTGTGTTATTTCTACTATATATTAATAATATTGAAAAACTATGTGAAAATATTCATGTTACAATGTATGTAGATGATATATCTGTACTTGTGTCAGATCATTCTGATAAAATGCTCGGAACACGTTGTAATGAGCTGAACCGATCATTGGCTACATGGTCATATAACAACTCATTATTCTTCAATGTGGATAAGACACAATATCTCAGGTTTCACAACCGTCAAAACTTTGTACAAAACCCAATCTCACTGCAAATGATAAATAAGTTTCCAAATCTGCCACCCATGTCAAGTTTTTAGGAATGTGCATTGATGAGCATCTCGATTGGAAAGTACATTGTTCGAGTCTGATATCAGCGTTTCATTCGCAGTGCTATCTTCTGAAAAAATTGAGAACCGTACTTACACATTCTCAATTGACGAAGGTATATTACGGGCAAGTGGAAAGTCGTATGCGCCATAGTGTTTGGTTCTGGGGATGGTCAACCACATCTCAGGAAGTTTTCATTGCACAAAAAAAATCATCAGGTGTATCATGAATGTGCCTAGTACCGAGAGCTGTGAAAGTTTTTTCAGCAAATATGAAATCTTAACACTTCCATCGTTATATATTTTTGAATTATGTCTCTATATTTTCAAGAATATAGATAGTTTTGTGAAGAATTCTGATATACATCAAGTAAATACTCGTTCTCAAAATCAATTCCATATACCAATTTGTAAAAATAGAGTACATTTCTGCTCTCCTGCTATAATGGCTTACGTGCATTTAATAAATTACCAAATGAATCATAAAACTGTTCCTCGTTATTGATCTTAAAAAAGCAACTCAAAAAATTACTTGTTAGAAGATGTTATTATTAAAAGATCACCACATTTTTACCGATATAAGTAGTCAAAACAAGTTTACTGAATTTTTATTTCAAGTTAATACATGTAAAACACACCTGAAGCACTTTCTCAAGCAAGACTCCAATCGATCATAATCTATTTGCCAGGAACAGTTTAAATACAATCAATGCATAAATATTGACGTTAAATATACCGCGATTGATACCTCTTATGACGCCACATTTTATATTCCACAATTTTCCGATTACAAATATACGTTTCGCTAAATAGAGTAAATCGTCCTGTACCTTCCAATGAAACGAATAATCAAGTTACTGGCTATTTTGCAACAAAGATGTTCCAAATAAAACGACTCAACTTCAACAGCCAAATGGGTTTGCTAATCTCGCATTCGGTATGAAATGAAGCAATTACTACTTTATTTATAAACAACATGAGGCGTAGACATATAAAATATGTAGAAGGGTAGCAAACACTATGGCTACTATACATCTGAAATCGTTGTTTCCATTTAGAGGTCAAGTGATTAATATACTCGTATATTTAATGGGTTCAATTTTAATTTTACGCACGTATTATATAATTTTACGGAAGAGTCAAGTTACCTTGAATATTTGTGTTCTTCAGAATTGATAGATAAATAATGTGAATTCGTTATCACCAAATGAGCCATTAAGCATTATCGAACTAAAAGTTGGTTGGATCTGTTATCAAATTTTCTCTTAAAAAAATGTTTTCTTGCTGACGTTTCGAATATCATAAAATTCTTCTACAGGGCTCAGAAACAATGAATTCTCATAAACGAACCTCCCACAAAACTTGTTTAACAAACAAAAAAAAACAAAAACACCACAAGAATTACAATCCAATATATAGTGTACTTATTGAACTGTGTATTCACTTAAAAGTCATCGACATCTCTTCTAGTGTTAACACTATCGCATTTGAGGATATGTATCATTTTGCTCAAAAGTCTTTTGGATAAATATGTTTGAACATCTAAAATAGTTGGATGATCAAAATTAAAAATATATTCTTTTTTATGTTCAACGAGGACTGTGGAGTTTTTTATATTTAGTTTATTAGAGTCTCTTATATGTTCTGAAACTCGTATTGTAAGATACCACCGAGTTTGACCAACATAGCATTTGTGACAGATTCCACAGTTCAATTTGTACACACTATTGGATTGTAATTCTTGTGGTGTTTTTTTCTGTAAACTTATAGGAGGTATGTTTATGAGAATTCATTGTTACAGAGTCCTGAAGAAGAATTTATTTAAATTCGAAACGTCGACAAAAACGATTGTTATTAAGGAAAAAAATTGATCCTGTTACCCAACCAATCTTTCTTTAAAAAAATTATTGGATCACTGAACTAGTTAACTGAATATATATAATCCTTTCAATGTAACTATTAAATAGTTACATGTAACTATTAAATAGTTACATTGAAAGGGTTATTTAAGTTATTTCAGTTTCATTTTTAATGGAGCCTAAATTATTCAATTGAGAGGAGTCATTATATCTTTGAGGCACAAAACAGATGTTAACCTAAAATATAAACTAATAGTTTCTCATTATACTAGTTTTGAAAACATTTTTTATCACTCACTAGGACAACCGTTATCCACGCCTATGATCGTCGATTCAAAGCAGTTTCAAAATCCAAGTATCTTATTTCACAAATGTCATTTAAGCGTGGGTATGGCAAAATTACATTTGCAACATTTTCCTTTTACAAGTTACGTTATCGAAACAAGGTCAACGGAACCCATAAAAAGGGCAAAGGAATGGTTATTTTCATTCTTCGGATTCTCGATTAAGCCTTTCCGTCACATGCATCGATGAGCGCACGTGTATATAAAATGAACAATAAGTAATTTGCCTTAAATGATTGAATGAACAATTTCGTTGCGACCATCATTTTTAATTTATGATTGGTCAATGCTCAGCAAGTTTCAAAGCAATTTTATTCAGTTAGTTCAGTCAATTTTATTCAGATGTGAGCATCCACATAGAAATGTCACAAAATAGAAATTTAACAAAATCATATTGAAACACGACCAAGCCAAGATATCCAAAACTTTTTCACTGAGAGTGGAGAAATGTACATGTTTCGGTAAAAAATTAAGGCAATCTTCACAAGTTTGGTTAGTCGTCGAGTAGGTTTGATGAGTTTCATCCTGAAACATATACCTACCCAATATCGTGTAGGTATATATGTATATTTACAGGGCCAAACTACATCAAGTATGTCAATCCTCTCTGCCCTTAAGTTGTTAGTATACGAAGGAATAAGATTATGATATCTCTCCATTAACAAAAACATGCTCGGAGAAGCGCCTACTGAGTGATTTCTGTACAGTGCCTATATCTCATCAGTATACTTTCGCTTGATCTTGACATTATATCGACTCTTTGTTGACGAGTCTACCAGTTCTACATTGGGTTTAATTTTTACCACTTAACAGTTGGATAATTTGTAGGGATCAGCTCATTTTTGTAACACTAAATCCATGTTTTTCAATGCGATTGCAATGCAATTCAAACCATATGGTGACCACTCCTCTATTTTGATCGTAATGTGTATCTTTTCCAGCCCATTCGTACACACTTGCAAGTATAGAAGAAATCGGAAACGAGCGGAAACCCTGTTACCTTTGAAGCAAAAATAATCCTGTTTGAACACGACAAATCCAGGTAGAAACTCGTAATCAGAACGCAATTCTGCAAAAAAGAACGCCATACTGGGACGTAGCAGTTTATCTATTAAGAATACAAAAGATGCGTTAACATCCTGTTTCTCACAGCTGGCTACTAAGTTTCCGGCAGGTTCAGACATATCGAAAAAACAACAGAGTAACGCTATCAAATTTACCGATGCATTATTGTATTATGACCCAGCAGCGGATACGGAAGTAGGAGGTTGGGGGCGTAGATACACACAATTGCGGCACTTTTCTGGAACTCATGATCTTTTGAATTTATTTCACGTTGAAACGTAGTCTTGTTTGGGCAAAAGGGTTCAAGTCACACTTTTCCCGTAAGTAGTTTACATTGATATTTTTTATCTGTATCTTGTAATATAGTGTAGAAGTGAAATAAACTTATTTATATCCTATGAAATACAAATCCAAATCGATTTTTCTGACTCAACATTTTGCACATAATTTTCCTAAACAAATCGTTCTGACATTTAGGCTCTTTTTTACCATTTTTTGAATTTTTTTCGGTTAACATTTTTGTTGTATTTCCATAAATTTCACCTTCTGATGAAGTGCCCGTACAAGGAAGGGGTTTTTTCCTTCTTGCAGGAAGATTTCTCGCTTTCAGCCTATTCCCGAAAAGGGCAAGCAAAATCTTCCAAATAACTATAGACCAGTCGCTTTGCTACGAGCCATAAACGACCATATCCCTAAATATTCGAAAGGCTTTAACATCTTGAGCGATCATCAATATGGCTTTCGGAAACAAAGATCAACAAGCTACCTTCTATAATTGAATAGAACTGGCCGATACTTGATGAAAATCCATATTAAAAAACTAATCAATAAAGTTTATTGTATGAT
>WOGM01000732.1:0-11458 GCA_015342125.1 Leptinotarsa haldemani | reverse complement strand
AATGTATAAATAAAAACATATAAATTATAAAAGTTTGATAATGTTACTTAGTTGTCAAAGTAATCAAGTCATGGAAGATTCACGTAAGTGTTTCAGATATTCATCTACAGAGTAGAAACAATGTCTCAAAAAATACTTTTTCAGAGCTTTCTTCAACATGGACAAACTAAGATTGTTATGCTCCTTGGGTCTTTGTGGAACGACTCTTTCAGCCAGCTTAGCCGCCGACGAGAGCAGACTAATCGGGCGATAGTTCGATGGAAAGAGCTGGTTCTGACCCTATAATATAATTAGATTCTACTGATACATTATAAATGAATTAGCCTTCATAATGTTGATATAAAGTAATTGAGAATTATGAATGAATGAAAGGTTCTATCTAAGATACAAGTCTTGACAAAGTTCAGAAAGTTTCCATTAATGTCACACATGTTCACCAATTACCTCATTTCGTGTTAAACACTAGTTACCTAAAGCTCTGTAATCATTCATTGAATATCATTCTACGTATTCAATTCTCTTCCAAAAATATTTTCAAGCCTTGCGTGCATTATATGGCATATTCGGTATGTTGCACAAAAATAATATAAAAAACAAAATTCTCGTTGTTTTCAATCCTGATTCATATTCTCGAGAAATTCGCTTTCTCCCTGTAACTGATACTGAATTTGGCATCCAGACAGGCCCACCTAGCAACTGAGAAAAAAAGTTCAAAATATTTAATCAGGATTTTGAAACAATGCTTAATACTTCAGATAATTCAGAAATCCCAATGCAAATATCAACGTATAATCAGTAAAACGGTTCCATGCAAAAAAATCTCACTTCATTTCTGTTGAATCCAACAAAGGCCCAGTAATTCTCTTTCAGTTGTAGACTTCCTCGGGTGAACTTTAATTTTCAGATGGCGGTTTCAAAACTCCTGTCGAATTCCGCAATAAAGTTGTTCCAGGTGAACAATGCGCTCGCGGTTTGTGCAAGAAGTTTATCAACAAGTCAAGTCAGATTTTCGGAACGAGAAAGGATAGAAAAGAAATTTGTTCTGCCACAAAGATATGCGGGCACTGGAGAAAGTGTATGGTGAGTGGAGTTTTTACATAATATAGATATTGATATTTTGCAATGCTGCGAATTGTCTTAACTGTTACTTAATTACTTAATTCGTGTTCATTACTTCCATGAGGTCATCGAGAATATTGAAAATCTGTTGAAATATTTCATATGCGTTCACGATATATTCTTTATTTACCATATTGATCCACTACGTAGTCCTAAGGACCTCTGAAAGAGTTTCTAACAGAAATGCTATTTTTCCCTATCTGTATCTGAAGAGTAGGACGGGTGAGTACAGGCCTATAAAACTTTGGCCACATGTGACCAATTGTACATCCTCCCAAGGAGTTGTCGTCCTAGGTCATCGTCCATTCTGTCCTTTCCAGGAAGGTGGACAGGTCACTGGGAGACATCACTGGGCGTCTCATCTTTCTGTTCACACATTCTTGTTAGATGGTGTGTCTACTAGCCCCATATTATTGAGGTGTTAGTTGACAGTGGTCAGTCAGAAATCCTACTCTTAAGCGCAGATTGTTCCTGGTCATCGCCAGATATTTCTTTGGCGCCAGCTTCCCAGGGTCGGCCAGGATGATCCTGGTAAGATTGTATCTTTTGATTCCATCCCATCTCTTTAAGGATTGAGCATGGGTGTAACACTTGGCTAGCTCTGCAATTGTCGAAGTCATCAGGCCGTGGGTGCCATTGGTGGCTAAAGTTTTTAGTCCAGCCGCTTCCTTAGCTAAAGAATCGGCAATGCGACTACCTTTACTCCTGTCGTGTCCCACCTTAGGATAATGTTATTATCTACCGAGGCTCTGGCTAAATCTTGATAGCACTCTAGTACTAGCCCTGAGGTAGCAGTTCAGATTGTTATGTTTTTGCCAGAAGTTTCTTTCCTGGTCATTTATTTTGTGGCGATTGAGATACCAGCCAGTTCTGTTTGGACCACGCTGGTATTTTTTCCCATTCCTCACTTAATCCTCAAGTTTAGTGATCTAGAGTACACTCACATCCTTATCCTTCTTTGGTTTTTGAGCCGTATGTATATATGCGTATTGCATTTGTAGAATCTGACTCAGTGTTCTGTTTCATTGGTATTATGTTGGGTTCATTAAACACAAACCTGGCTTCAATTGCATCACTGGTTGCCTACAGCAGATATTGCACAGTAAGCGCTTCTCGCCATAGGCTCAGCCTGAATTGACCCATTCCTACTTTGAGGTTTACACCAGCCTTGCGCAATCGTAACATATCCATCAACGCAACTTCCTTAACGTACAGGTACAGAGAGGTCAGACCAATAATTGATTTTATTGCCGCGGTTGATGTTGTTCTCATAGCTCTTGTGATGTTTGAACCAGTCAGGCGCTGTATTTGATATAAGTTTTGAATGGCCGTTGCTTGTAGAACTTCCGTTCCCACATTCCATGGATCCGTATGTTAACGTAGGTCTCATTATTGCAGTGTAGATCCTGGTGACCACACGGGGTTAAATACCCCATTCGACTTCCGACATTGCTCATAAGCCACATATGCTCATTTTGTTCTACTCTGTAGAAGAGAGATCCATGTTAGTTTCCTGTCGAGGATGGCACCAAGGTATTTCACCTCTTCAGAGAACTTTAGTTTGCTTTTAAAGATTTTGGGAGGTTTTGAGCCCGATAAACTTCATTTCCTGGTGAAATGAACCATTACCTAATTACATACTCCGCAAACTTCTTTTGTGTTTCATTTTTCCATGACATATACCTATTTCAATAATTTCATTTTCTGAACTAAATCTTAAACAAGCACTTTTCCTAATAATCAGAAGTGCTATACTATTTTTTAGTGCATTCTATGTTTCAGTTATTCCAGTTTCACTCCTGCACTAGTTTTTGTTAGATCTGTTCAAAAATCTGTTTAAAATATTTTTTCCGTTAATCAGCTGTCGCCTCGATACGAACGACAACTCTTAGAAGTTGAGAAACTTGTGCGAGGTAAGGACTAACGAGGTCTTACCTTTTAATGTGTGATTTCTAACATGGATGCTCGTCATAGTTTCCTGAACATGATTTTGATTCGAATCAACTAAAAGAAAAATGTGTTCAGGCTCGACTTACCTATAATGCAGGTTATTGCAATGACACCTACCAGAAAGCAATTATTTCCCTGGCTAATATCACGTGGATTATATTCAACAGGTGTCAGTGCAGGAATCTCCATAAAAGTATTTCCTGCATGTGCTGTTGGCGATACAATTGCTGGAATCGATTTTCAATTATGGAAACGCGCACACTTGAGCACCAGTTTCAGGCTGGCACTGGCTTCTCGTCAGTTCGAAATAGTGGTCTTCATCAATCTAAAGTTGATGATATTCCATATTCAAAAATAGAATTGCTTCCGGAATATAATTTCCTTAACAAGGCTAAAGTGACCATCAAACAACAAATTGGTCATCGCTTCATCTGGTAATCAAGGTACTAACCAACTGCATATCCAAAATTCTCGTGATTCCTCGTATAAGGACAGAAACCTTTACGTTTATTCAGTGAGCATACTTGAAGACTGTTTAAAATCTGTTTTTCCGTTAATCAGCTGTCCCCATACGAAAGACGACTATCAGAAGTTGAAAAAGTGAAAAAGTTGTGCAAGCTAAGGACTAACGAGGTCTTACCTTTTAACGTATGATTCCCAACACTTAACCTAAAAGAACAATTTGTTCAGGCAAGGCCTACACTGTAGGTTAAAGGACTGATACTATCAGAAAACAACTATTTCCCTGGCTAATACCACGAGAGGTATATCATGAAAATCGATTCCAGCAGTTATATCGTCAACAGCATATGCAGGAAATACTCCTGTGAAGATTCCCTGCACTGACACCAGTTTTCAAGTATGCCCACTGAATATATGTGGATGATTTTGATCATCCAGTATACACACGTGCTATATCAGTTACTTTCTTACATTGCCTGCAATTCAGGTCTTCTCTATACAGCTTTATTTCGTTCAGGGTTCTGTCAATCGACAGCGACGGTGCGTAGAAACCCTGTAAACGATCCGTTTTCTGCTTTGTTGAAGTAGTTCTTTAATTTCTTAATTTGACGATCTCTTCTAAAAAGTGTTTTAGTGTATATTTTACCAGTATTTTTTATATTTCTAATCGACTCCTTTTTGAAATAGTATTCCATACCAAAAAATCTTGTAGTTTCAGAGCCGATTGGAAGTTCACATATGGTGAGTTGATCAAAGGCAATGTATTCGTTGCCTGCGATTTTGGCGTTGGCTCTCATTATAGACTCAATTTTTGCATATTCTTCAGTTTTTCATGGCATTTCCAGACCAGTTTCGATATAAATCTTGGGTTGCTACTTGGTGTCTGTAAGAATTTCGATTCACTCACTTCATTGTAGGATTTCATAAACTACCAACCAATTTTAAGATGGTTGTATATCATGCCCTCTAGGTATATATTCTGCGATTTTAACTTCGAAGTGTATTCGAAACTGTATATATGTTCCATGAACATATTCGATTCTGGTGTCTACAGATATTACATAACTGCTTTCCAATATATTCATATATTTTCAGTATTGATTTCAGGTTTATTGACATAATAATGGTGATATAGGTTTTGTTATTTTCATGTTCTTCCATGTTCAATCTGGAACTTTTCTGATGTTGTAATCGATTTACTTAATTACTAAGTAATGGACTTCTGGCAGAATCTTCCAGGATTGGCTCACTCCAAGGCGTTTATTCACCTTTCAAAGCATGATACCAAACAGTTGTTTTTTACAAGCACATTACAACAAAATAAAATAATACAAAATTCATTTGAACAAAAAAAAATCAAATTCAATAAAATCTAAAAAGAGAAATTCCGTAAGATTTCAGAACCTGAACTCATGCAACCTCACCTCCCTATGGGGGAGTTATTTAGATCGGGTCATATTGATTTTTCTGTAGAACGACAAATAAGAAACTTGCGTTCCCTGGGGTTTCAGTACGTATTCTTCCTGCACGGTCTTGACCGAAGAATCCTCGTACCTTATCCAGCAGTTGTAGCCGACGTTGCCGGCATGGGTCACATAGTGACAATGTTGGCAGTTTTGCCTTCGTGGTAAACGACGGCGAATAGCTGGAATTGCTTCTCTGTTGGAGATGCGTTTCCGACGATACCAAAGTCGAATCAATCTTCAAGTCGAGTCAAATATCCAAAACCTTGATAATCTTCGTGCAACGGTCGAGGCTGTATTCGAAAAACTTCAGATGCAAAATAAGGATAACGAGCAATTTGCAGAGCATAATTTGCTCCCACGCTTCGACCTTCTCGTTTGTTTTCGACAAAATCAACCCCTCCAAACGAGTACCTTAAGCGCTTCTCTGACAGTCTTCACTTTCTCAATGTTGACTGGCAGGGTGAGAAAAGGCTGGATATTCTCAGTAACGTGTTCTCCCTTGCGATGAATGATGGACTTTAGTTGCCCCCCGAAGATGTCACTTATCGATATACACTAGTGAAGTCGATCCTTCCGTATGTCCTTTATTTTTCGATTCCATCATGTTTCATACATTATTTGAATTATTGCTCAAAGCAGAGTCAAAATGTAGAAAGGTAGGTGAACAAACTGTTCCACAAAACGACACATTCCAAATATAACCGGGGTAAATGTCATTCTCTCGTTCGAAGATATGTTTTTACTCAGACTCTTCTATAAGTTGTAGAATGGTCGACAAGCCATCAGAGCTTCCAGAATCAAGTTGACTTAACAGTAATTGTTTTGATTAAGCAGACCTCTTGGTTGTTAGACTATAGCAGGAATGAACTACGATGCCTAACAGGCATTCTCACAGGCCCCTATCATTTGAATAATCATATGCAGAGACTCAAACTGTCGGAAGACAGTATGTGTCGTCTCTGTTTGTGCCTTCCTTGCTGGGGACCGAATCAAGTTTTTAGAGTTTGGCAGAGCCGTACTCTTACGTAGAATCAAACTGCCTCTTTCTCCTGCCTCTTTTTCTTGGAGATGATCACTTAGAGATTGAAATGCGTGTCGAGGTGTTGAAAATAATGGTTTAGTGTTGGGATAAAACTCCAGTAATATTTAATATGAACAATATTTTCGAAATGTGAAATCACTTCACTAGTATTGGAACAAAAGTATCAAAAGAAAAAAAAATATGTTGGATTTTTACTCCTCCATCTTCATGAAAAAAAAGTGTAAAAATTCCTTTCAATTTAAAGTATTATCAATAATGTAACCTCAAACATATATTATTGTCTGATATCTTCTCGTTTTAGGAATGAATATGCCCAATTGGCAGCCGATTATAAACCAATAAATTTAGGACAGGGATTTCCAGACTTTCCACCACCAAAATACATCATGCAAACTTTAAGTGAAGTTTCAGCAGGAGAAAATTATATGATTCACCAGTATACTCGTGGATACGTAAGTGCTCTCAACAACCTAATAGAGGTATCACCGATTCCTGATTGCTTTTTGTAGGGTCACCCTAGACTAGTATCGGCGTTAGCTAAATTGTATACAAAAATGTTAGGAAGAGAAATCAATCCCAACACAGAAGTTATAACAACCACAGGTGCTTATGAAGCGTTATTTTGTGCAATTATGGGACACGTCGACGTTGGCGATGAAGTAATTTTGATAGAGCCGTTCTTCGACTGCTGTGAACCCATTGTCCAGTATGCTGGAGGAAAAACCAGATGCATTCCATTGAGAATGGTAAGTCTTAAGCTCTATCAGTTTTTTAAATCACTTTTTATTATTAGTGTGACAGGTTAGAAACAGGATATGGTAGTAGATTTTCCATTAACGAATTTTTCGATCATAAATATCTCACATTACTATAGAAAATATGATAGATAAATAAATATACTTTATTGTCCAAGAATAAATTCTCAAACCGCGGGCAAACCGCGGACACGTGTTTCTGGCTATTGGCCTCATCAGCGCTGTGCAGCCAAGTGTAAAGATGGGAAACACGTGTTTGCCGAAAGCAGGAAACAACACATATGCACGGAGTCAACAACAGGAGCCCACCGCACATTTGTGGTTCTAGTAGGAGACCTAGAATTCCTAGGCTACATCTAACATGACCACGTAGGCAACTATAGCTACTTGCTATACGATAATAATTGTGGATACAATGACAAATTGTATAACCTAGAGAAAGAAAATCCGTTGTGCTGTCAATCTTACATAAACAGCTTGCATTTCTCTGTATAATTAATCTGCTTTGGTTGCTAACAACAAAGTGAAATAGTCAAATACTATCATTGTTCTTTTCACTTTTTCGATGACTATTATAAGAAACCATCAGTGAATTATTCACAATATGCCTTCCTTCATTCACTTTTAACATCACTTTTCAAAGTAAAGAAAGTAAAAGACAATATTTTTTTGTGAAATGTAATAAGACAACCTGTAGTAATGAGATATTATAACAAATATTCAATCTCGAAAAATTTAATTAACTTAAAAAAAAATTCAATATAAGTATTTCTTGCGTGTCATGTTGAGGAAGATTTCCTTTGACCAGCCTGCATATTTATTCAAGAATTCGTGTGAACATAAACCGAACACTGAACATTCCTTGTTTTCTCACTCCCAGATTCAAAGATCGCGATTATTCGATATTTCTGTTTCGTTACTTTCAAGTTCAAAATTGTTCACCTTGACAGTTTTTCTGGCAACTGATAATAACATATAACATAAACCAAGCTGAGTCCCTGATCTTACTCATCAGACACTTACTTAGTCGTTATTTCCCATAAATTAACACAATATTTCATATAAAATTATATACTCGTGGCATTAATGTTCGAGAAATTGTGCCAGATCATAATTTGAGTTGTACACAAAATATTCCTAAAGTTTGTTATCGAGCATGTAGGAATTACACATTCATTTGTAACAGAAAAATTACTGAAAGAAAATATTGATTTTATGAAATGTCACATTCCTACACGTATACAGAGTGTTTTCTAACTACCTTACGAAACTTCAGTGGGTAATTCGTTGCGTCGTTTTGAGAAAAAAAGTTCCTAAAGACATACATCCCGGAACTGCGTTAAAGTTAAAAAAAAGGGTATTAATAAAATATCATAAATATCCTGACAGCGATTGTTGAAATTTGCCACAGTTATTTGAAGTTATAAGGCGTTTATTTAGCCCGAACTAGATTGAAATCATTAGAGCCAGTGGCGTCTCAGTGGGCGTCACAGCCAACAATATTGAGAAATACAGAACGCCTTTGACTTTTATTTTAGTTTTTTTACTTTTTTTGAATTAAGCAACTGAAAAAAATACTTTTTTGTCGCTTGTGTTTTCTTCATATTCAGTTTCGTTCTCTACATAAAAAAACTTCTAAAATGTAACCATGGATAATGTGAAATGAAATAATCAAAAGTGAATGACAATTTCGATCCTGAAGTGAATGAGCCAAATGTCCTCAAAAATACCTGGAGTATTCCTTATGACATTGCAATTGTCAGTTATTCGATTTCTCAAGTCATTCACATCTAGTAAAGGAGTTTTACAAACGAGAGGCTTCAGCTGACCCATGCACAAAAATCTAGAGGATCCATTACAGGATATCTAGCTGGCAAATTTTGAGGTCCTGCACGTCCAATCCAGCGATTAAGGTAAGTGATGTCGAGATGCTGAAGAGCGAGAACACTGAAATGAGCTGGATCACCGTCGTTCATAAACCACATATTGCCTTTTACAAGTACTTCACTTCTTTCGACAAAATGGGTAAATTATCTCGCAAAAAGTCCGTTCAGGATTCTTGCTGGTAGAAAAAAATTGGCCAGTCAGGTAGTCATGAATCATTTCTACCCAAACGTTCAGCCAAAATTGTTGCTGAAAATGACTTTTTCTAATAACGTGGGGATTTTTGTCCGCCCAAAATTGGTCATTGTGAAAGTTCATGATTGCATCCCGTGAAAAATTTGTTTCGTCTGTAAAAAAATATTTCGTTGAAAATTATTATTATATTGCATCGTATGAATCAACCACCTGCAAAACATTAATCTTGAGAGGAAATTTCGAGGCAGTAGAGGCACATACGCTGTATGTGATATTATTGTGGGAAGTTTCTTTTTTGAACTGTCCATACGGTTTTTGGGCTGCCTTCCAGCTGCAGTGCAATCTTCCTGGTACTATTTGGAGGATTTTTTTTAATAGCAATAATAATAATAATAGGTCTTTATTCCAAGAATGATACAATAAATAAGTGTGAACAGTTACTAAAACGAGAAATGCTGAGGATCAGTTGGATGCATCAAAAGATGCAACCTCTGTTTTTCGTCTTATACCAAAATAAAACATAAATATAAGCATTGTAAAGCATCAATTATAGTTTCTTCTAGTTCAGGCATTATTTCAGTTTGTGATCTTTCACCACTTGCATTATTATCAAAACTCCTAGTTTCACATAATCTTGCATGTAGCGTTATAAATATTGCAGCAAATAGAATTACTCTGTTGTATTCTCTGGCAAATTCTCCGTGCCTCTTTCGCATTTCCATTTGCTAATCCATTAATGAAGCTCATATCAGCCATTTTAGCGTTAGTAAAATTATTCATGATGAAATCATTGCTAATTGACAACTCTGACTATTACTGATATGACAACACTATCACTCTGAGCCTGTCTCCAAAGAAGGTGTTCATGATATGCAAAGAGGCATATTTCTCATAGCTAGCGTGGTTTCTATAAAACGAAGCTAGATATGAAGAAAACACAAGCGACGGAAAAATTATATTCAGTTGATTGATCTAAAAAATGAAAAAATATAACAAGTCAGTGGCCTACATTTTTCCCAATATTGTTAGCTATGGTGGCTACTAAAACTCTACTGGACCTAATAATTTCAATCTAGATAGGGCTAAATAAGCGCCTTCAAATAACTATAACATATTTCAACCAAATTGTTGTAAGGATATTTACGATGTTTTATAAATACCGTTTTTTTAAACTTCAACATCCTGTATCTCAGAAACGAAGCAACTCCGGATATATGTTCATAGAAACTTATTTTCTTATAATGACCTAGAGAATCACCCTCTGAAGTTTCGTACACCGTAGTTGGGAAAAACCCTGTATACTGGTAAAGATACAAAGTTTATCATTTTCTTCAATTAGAATGAATGTGTATTATTGGTTCTTAACCTAACTGAGAAATATTTACGTTTCTCTTTGTTGACAGGAATAAAATCATCATAATGTAACTGGAATATTCACATTTTTATCACTTGAAATCGTCGTTAAATATAAATCTGTATCATTATATGTTTTTCAAAACTTTCGTAATGAACTTTCCTAAAAAATTAAAATATACTTCAAATCTTCATATACTTCATCAGGTTCAGTGTGATTTCGGTACACTTCTTCACCAAATTATTTGAAGAACTTATATTACATCAAAATTCGCGGTGAAGTCTATATTTCTTGAATCAATAGCTTTGTTCTGGTTCTACGAAATTCAGGTTCTAGGACGTCAGGATCATGCACAGTTGATACAGAGCGTTCTGGTTTATTCAGGATAATTTCGGACTTATGAATCCTCTGTTCTGGTTTCGACTGCGAAATGATCCTAAACTGTTTTGAACCGTCTCGAACCGTTCTTGCTCTCGAGGCTGAACTGTTGAGAAGCTCTCGTTGCTCATGCGCATTCATGTTGAAATTTGTTTGGGCGAATTTTCTAGGATGTTTTTTCATTTATTTGATTTGAATAATTGATGATTGAGGGTAGATAACATTTGTAGTGAATATAGGGATACGCTACATAACAAAATGGACATGATTAATCGTATTTTCTCGTCTTCATCTCTTCATATATACGATAGGTGGCACAGTGGTCTCCTCAAATGCATTCTGGTTTAAACAAGTGTCCGAGACTATTTCGGATTGTTTGAGATTTTTTTTTGTACGCATCGTGTCTTGCGCAGTTTACAAACAGTTTCGGATGGTAAAACCAGAACAAACCTCACATGTCGTTAGTGTCCAGATGATCCAATTCAAACTAAAAGAAGTTGATAATACCATAGTGCTTGCCGTTGACAGTGATGGCATGGCTAACGTCGTTCTCAAAGACCAATAAAGCCGCTAGCCTAAAATCCACACCAAACAGTGACTCTTTCGGGATGCATTGATCGCTCTTGAATGTCATGTGGATTGGTTTTGTCCTACATTCGACAATTTTGTTCGTTCCTTTACTCAATTATCCTTAATCCTTTAAGTTGCAGAAGCCTGAGAAACATTTTAAATTAACATTTACTAGTGCTCCATTGAACTGCAATTTACTAGAAATAAAATATTTGTTTTATATTTTTTCTCTTTTGGTTATTTTTTCAGAGGTGGGAAATTATTATCACAAAAAACTTTTAGT
>WOGM01000731.1:0-11457 GCA_015342125.1 Leptinotarsa haldemani | reverse complement strand
TTTGTCGCATATCCCTATTTTAATGGCTCGTTAGCGGCGTCCTCAAGGGATATAGAGGGTAGACATATCTCAATGATTTTGTGGGTGAATTGCAGTGCTATTTGCCTGAGACGACTATGTTGCTTTCTTTGATATAGCGACATGTTTGCATTCTTGAAATTATTTTACTATCAGACAATACTGAACGAACTATATTTATTTTCATTTTGCTCTGTAGCTTTCCTGCAAAACTTTGTACAATATTAACCAAAGGATATCTACAAAGTGGGGTGGATAAAATCAACAAAAAATCCGTCCGTCATTTGTTTTGGTGCAATTTCATGACACCGTGACGCGTGATGAAGTGATTAACAATAAAAGCACCTGAAGTCAACGAGTAGTTTTGTACAGAAACATCTAACAGAGAGGAGGCTGAACCTGATGAAAAGTGTCCTGGATAAGCTGTCTAAAAATGTCGCAACAGCAATATTTTTGCAAAGTATAACATAATTCGTTGCATAAAGGATAACAGAGAGGAGACTCGCGCAACCTGATAACCCCGGATGGAGTTTGAAGAGCCCTTGTGGATTCCAAGAACTTTGTCGTTAAAGGTCCGCAGATGGACTGAACACTCATTGGTGGAAAAAAACTACCAAGCACCCACCGCCATCTGGTTAGAGTTTTCAACTTATGGCTGGAGAGATAGCAGCCAATTCCAGATTGGTTTGTCGAGGCGCGAACCGTTCTCATCCCCAAAAGCGGAGATTTCTCGATTCCTAGAAATTGTAGACCGATAACATGCTTAAATCCATGTTATAAGTTATTTATGGGCTTCTTATACACATGAATAGTCACCGCAGTTGACAGAGTATTCGAACAGATATATGAGCAGAGAGAGTTGAAGAAAGACGTCGCTGAATTTAAAGAAAACCTGCCCATCGATAAATATGTAACGCATGCCAGTCCCCTATGGCCTAAATCGATTACCGCAAAATATGTATGTGTAGCCTAATATAGTGAAGTGGTCGATAAAGAGCTCCATCGGAAAGTCAATCATGGTATGTAAACAACTGCATTGAAAATTATGAAAAGTGGTGAACCATAGAATATATGACATTCTGAAAAACTAGTAAAGAAGTATATTAGCCAACTGTAAATAAATAGCGAAAACGAATTAAAAAAGGCTACCGAAGCAATAAGATTCTCTCAGAATAAAAACGGTCAACAAATGCCCTTATCAGTTGAAGATAAGCAAATAAGCATTTGGCTAAGAGTGTCCATACACGTTAAAATCTAATTGCCGAGCTATTGAAATGGAAGAACTTCGTCAAGAAGTCATTAGAAATAGAAAAGGGATAAAAAGTGCAATAGAAGCGAGTGAAGCCAGAGTATTACTGACATTAGAGGAATTAAATAACAAAGTTAATAAATTGGAAAGGGAAAATCAAGACTTGAAGAAGAAGGTTGAGCTACTGGAAAGGACAGCAAGAAAAAATAATATCTTGATACTTGGTTTGGACCAAACAACAGAGAATACTATTGTCAATGTTTGCACGAAATTAGAAAATTCTCTTGGTATCAATATCACTAAAGATGATATAAATAACATTTATCCATTGAGAAATATGAAAAGAAACCCATTGAAAGTGGAGCTGATATCTTATATGAAAAAACAAGAGATACTAAGAAATTGCAAGAAGCTGAAGGGCACAAATATATCAATCCTACAGGACTTGACATTTGAACAAAGGGCAGAAAATAGAGTATTACGTGAAAACCTGAACAGAGCAAGACTAAACAAGGATAATATAACGTATATAAAAGGAAACAAACTGTACATCAATAATAAAGCATACACAGTGGAACAACTTGAAAACGCTGAAGAGTATCCCGTCTACAAAAAACATAATAGCGCACCTCCCACACCAAACATAAGGAATAAAGAATATACTTTAGAAATAGAATCCAGTCAACCAGAATTTTTCAACGATATACTCAGCCAAGGCACTGCTACACAAGGAACGGAATCCCATCAAAAAATTAAGACTACCGAAAAATTTATTATCGCTACGAACCCTAGTATAATTAAGAAAAAAACAGGAGAACCACCTTTCAACGGAAAGAACAGACTACGATCGGCAAATAAATAAATGAACATCGACAACGGCAAGCTGTAAATCAACTAAGTACACACATATTCTTATGATTCTATAGGTATTCCAGGAATAGCATCTTTACATACCTTACATATATTTATTTAATCTCACCATTCTTCGTTATTGTGAACCCTTTCAAAATTTATAGTACAAAACATTCTATTCCATTGTCTTAATATAGTAATATTTGTAAATCTTATCAGTATGGGTCCTTATATAAGAGATTTTATGGTAGAAAAAATAAGAACATACCCCTTGAATAATTGCAATGTAGCGAAAGACGTCTTAGCGATAAATAATGAATTCAATGATATAAAAGTCCTCAATACTAATATTTGCAGTATTTCAGAAAATATAGATGAACTCAAAATAAATCTTGAAGAGCTTAAAACGTCTTTTGACTGCATAGTCTTAACAGAAACTTGGCACGTGCCTGATACTTCCACCCTTAATATGACCGATTATGTTACTCTATACAATGACAGCAATTACAACCAAAATGACGGTTTCGTTGTGTTTGTAAAAGCAAAAAAGCAAACCTATATCATTCCTACAATCATATCGAACTAAACGGAAGTGTATTACTGAAAATCAATATGACTGTAGACGAACAGACCATCTGCAGCTATGCGTTCTATAGATCTCCAGCGAGTAAAATTGATGACTTCCTAAATCAACTTAACGAATTGCTGAACAAAGAGAATATTAACCCACATTACAGTTTGTTTGTTGGCGATATAAACATTGATCTATTGAAAGAAACTGAAGACTAGAGAACATATCTCGACATTATGAGTGAATATGGGTTTCACTCAACCATAAACACCACTACCAGAGCAAGGAATGGATCGGAATCATGTCTAGATCATATATTTATTAAAACGAAACACCAAAACTTCAACAATCTATTGCCTATTACTATCTCCACCACAATCACAGATCATTACATAACGCTACTACAAATCGTACTAAATAATAAAACAAAAAATGAAATAAATAACAATTCAAAAAAATACTTTCAAAGATTAGACGAAAGAGAACTGCTTGAATCCATCAGTGACATTAATTGGGAGAATGAATTATACCCGATGCGTAATCTTGAATCTGTAACAGAAAAATTCATAAACATAATAAATACCGGTATTAGTAAATCAACAAGACATATAAAAATAAAAATAGTGAGCGCAGACGAAAAAACTGGATTACGAAGTCCTTGATGAAACATATCAACAAAAAAAACCTATTATATCGCTTATGGAAACAAGACCCAACCAATATGAACATAAAAAATAATTATCTAACAACGAAAAAAAAACTGAGAAAAATATACGAGATGCAAAAGAAAAGTATTATGGAAAGCTAATGGAAAATGAACAGAATACAAGCAAAAAACTATGGAAAACGGTTAATGAAATTCTGAAAATCGAAACAAAAAAACAAATAAATAACATCAGAAACGAGAAAGGAGAAGTCGTCACCGATCAAAAAATAATCGCTGACATGTTCAACAACTTTTTCGTGAATATAGGAGGAAACCTAGCGAAAAACAATACAAAAAATCCTTTTTACAAAAATAAGAAAAATATAAGGAATAATTCAATTTTTCTCACACCTACAAGTATAAATGAGATAAGGAATACTATAAATGAATTGAAGAATAATAAATCTCCTGGACACGATGGAATCAAAGCCGAAATTCTCAAGATCATTATTGAGTTCATTAGCAAACCTCTAATGGACATCATAAATAAATCATTTGAATCTGGGACATTTCCCTCAGTTCTGAAGAACTCAATAGTAACTCCAATCTTCAAATGCGGCGAAACAGATAATGTCACAAATTATAGGCCTATATCCCTTTTATCATCGATCAGCAAAAGTTTCGAAAAAATTCTAAAAGCCAGATTATGTACATTTTTAACCAAATATAATTTACTGTCAACATCTCAGTATGGGTTTAGAGATAATAAATCTACTACTGATGCAATTCATTCCCTAACAAGAACCATCTATGAATCTCTAGACTCAAGTACCCCTTCAATAGGTGTTTTCATAGATCTGAAAAAGGCATTCGATACGGTCGACCACTCCATACTTCTAGATACCTTAGAAGATATTTGCGTAAGAGGACTGCACACAAATTATTTAACAAATAGAAAACAAAGAGTGAGAATTGGAAGCCAAATCAGAGAAGAAATGGAAATAACATGCGGTGTACCTCAAGGGACAGTACTGGGGCCGGTGCTATTCGTAATCTATTTGAATGACTTATTCATACAAAAAACAATCGGGAAAATTATAAGTTTCGCAGACGACACGGTAATATACTATAAAGATGAATACTGGTACAATCTGAAACTAAACATTGAAAAAGACCTAAGAAATCTCAAAGACTGGTTTGACAGTAGATTACTTTCAATACATTTTGACAAAACAGTATACTTACCATTCAGCAGTCTCTCAGCATCCTTGCCAGAATACACTCTGAACATTCAACAAGATCTTATAGTTAAACCTGCGAAAAAAATTAAATATCTGGGTATATAAATTATTTGCCAGAAGAAATTACATATGAAACTTCTCTGAAACGCTTCAAAAAACAATTAATATCATTTGTAAAAAAATGCAAGAATGTATATTCATAAACTAATTGAAGATTGAACCATTGTCCAAATATATTGTTTCTATGCTTATCAATATGCTTATCAATATCGACAATGGTTATTGTCATCGTCAGGGAGCTGATGTATAACATTTAGTATAACAAACAAAAACAAACAAACACATTTTAGTATAACAAACTTAAAAAACTTTTCTCATGTCATTCTTATATTAACAAAACTCTTCCTTCTGGAAGCAACTGTAACTCTTAGATCAATTGCACTAGCGGCAAATGCCAAGTCTACTTCTTCTTAAATGATTTTAATCAATGACAAGTGATGTGTTTCTAACCTAAGATCACCACGTTTATCCTCAAAGAAAAAAATTTATAATTATTCTTCATTTAACGCATAAATATTGTAGCTTTCATTTTAAATCATATGTCTTGTATAAGTATAGTTGTTATTTGTTTTTATCATGATTACAACATTCATATTTTAAATTTTAACTCCAACTCATGCGACCATTCTCACTAACATTGTAAGTATTTAATCATTAATTTAACTTCTGTATTGATTCAAAGTGTATCATCTCAGCTCCCTGATGATGACAATAAAAGTTTTGAGTTGTACAAAACCAATTCAACCCATGCATTTTTTCTGTTGGGAAACGACTACGACTTTGACATAACTCACGACGTACTACGTACAGAAAATAAAAGACCAAAATTTACCTTTTTGGAATCCCTACGAATGAATAAACGCAAACAATCAACTCTCCTCTTGAACGATCAACAAACAGTTAATCTGTCATCACTGTTGAATTTATTTTCATGATTTTTTTTTCGAATTGGTCGAATAATCAGTAACAATTTAGTTGTTTGTACCTGGTGGCTCCTGTTTTTAAACATACCTGTTTATCAATTAGTAATCTCCAATAATTAAGATCAATAATTTGTATGAATTGTATTGTATAGTAATTGAACATCACCAATCACCAGTCCAATTGAGGAAACTACTATGTAGTGAAATGTAGTCTATAGTGTGCAGAATTGTAATTATTATCATGAACCTTAGTTAACGTCACTATGGCGGAAATAGTGGGCCCAGATTTTAATGAACATATTTCAATTATTAATTTTGAGCGAGAACTTGAAAAGTTAATTTGATAAACTTTTTAGACCTGACAATCACAAAAATTGAAATCAAATATAATTTCGCAACTCTTTCTAATCACCCTTATCAACTTATGATGCATTGTTTGGAACCTTTGGTGTAGTAATGAATATTACTAGACTTTTTTCCCAACACCAAATTGTTATTTTTAACACCTCGACACGTGTTTCGATCAAGAAGGGATCATTTTCAAAGAGGAAGACTAAAACATAAAATAGCTTTCCAGAGCATGATCCACAGACTTCCTCGTATCTCTATGTCAACAGAGAATTTTAATGTAGTACAAAATTTGATGAGATAGATAGCAGTAAATAATAACTTCAATCCGGACATTACTCATAACATTCTCGAAGAAAAAGTATTCAAACCAGCCGTTAAACAGTTATACGGTAATAACCTCGTGGTATTGATTTTCACCAAGTAAAGGGCTAATTTATTCGAATTTTCCAAATCAGTTCAGTACCGCAAGACATTGACTTCAGTTAAAATGGACACCAATATGTCTTGGCACAAGCATGTCGCTGGAATTGCAAAGGCTGCTTCTAAAAGTTTTGCACACTGTTCCGAACCAGAAAAGTATACAAGCCTCAGCAACTTTTGATGCTTTATAAAGCTCAGATCAGATCTTCTTTGGAGTATTGTTCTCATGTATGGAGCTCTGCCCCTAAACATATCCTGAAGTTGCTGAATTCCATCCAGAAAAGAGTCATCCGCCTGATTGGAGACGCAACCTTCATAAACTGGAACATTGAACAAAGGTTGGAGATTTGTCTCTCTTCTATAAATACTTTCACGGGAGGTGTTCACGTGACTTGGCACGTGACCGCTCTGAGAGTGCCTTAAGGATTTTCCTGTAGTGCTCATGTTTTGTCGTTAAAAAAAAGACCATTTGATGTTGATTAGTTGTCTGAGGCCGTGAGTACTTCTTTCGAGAGTTTCGAAAACACGTCTTTGTTGCATCAACTGTTGCATCAACTGTTTGACTGAAATTTGGTGGAAAAGTTTCAAAGGGGTTTGGAAAGTTTCGATCTTGGCGTGATCACTCCGATGTAATCCCATCAGTGTACTGTAACTTTTCATTGGAGAAAAAAAATTCAGACTTTTGTCAAAATCTCTCAGGATTGGCATATTCCAAGACGCACATCCATACACATCCTTTGAAATACGTTACCAAATAATTGTTGAGCTACAACAGGAACGTTCTACGTTGTTTAACAGGCCAATTTACAGGACACTGTTATCTGAATCGTCTGATGCGGACACTTGGACTATTGGATAACAGTGCGTGCCATCTATCTCTATTTAGGCCGCTAGGTAGCCGGGCGGTTTGACGTGTGTGCTTTATTCAATCAGTCAATCGGCCGATGTGTGAGTCGATGGTTCAAGCCGCATACTGAACGCTCGATTTTCTTTTACTATCGTCCAACCCGTGTTAGGAATCACACGTCAAAAGGTAAGACCTCGTTAGTCCTTACGTCGCACAAGTTTCGACTTCCGAGGGTTGTCGTTCGTAGGGATGCGATAGCTGGTTGACGAAAGAAACATGTTCTGAACATATTTTTTTCAAGATGATAAAACAGCAGAAGCCATACTCTTTAACTCGCTGCTGAAGCCCGGATATGTTTATCGGCACCATGAAGAGGCTGGACTTCTTTATCCGAGTTTGAATGGTTGTGAACCACAATAAATCCTTTCGGGTTACAGTGGAGGGTTGAATAAGCTCACTCATCATATTTTATCGTATGATATGCTTTTTTGGCGGCTGTCTACAGTCATTTTAAAATTTACCTCGAAATCCTGTCAAATTGAAGAAAGATAAGATCCAGAATTTCCATTTATTCAACAGACTTCTTGTTTTTTGTTGAATCTCGAAGATACTGATCCCTGCTTTTTTTACTGAACGATTGCGTAATGTGAACTCGCCAGATTCCAATGTTTTAAATGTGATTGCGCTTTCGGTTGGTGGGCCAAAAAAGCCAAACTTTTATTGGAATTGAACTTTCACAATATCGAATTATACATAACGCATAAACTTGAGAAACTATTTAGGAGATATTTACAATTTGTTGATACGTTAGGTGTCATTATCGAAAAATAAAACACAATTTTCGATTGTTCATAAAGTTTTTGGTTAGAATTTGTAAAAATTAGTTTTTTTTTTATTTCAATCGGCAACTTCAAACAAATCGTAATAGGAATGTGCAAGGAATTTCGTAAGTGATGCTTTTGATTTCAAGGCATGATTTCTTGTCATATTTTATTATAAAAAATTCATGAGTTCCAACTTTAGTCGTTTTGTTCCGAAAAACATGATTTTTGTTTTAATTGAAGATACACAGAAGAGTCGAGTGGGACTTAGTTCAGATATAATTGGAAAACAATTTGTGATCATTCAATGTATTTTCAGAATTTCGTTTTACGGCATACAAAAAATATCTTTGAAGTTTTTTCTAGAAAACAAAGAGGGTGCAATTTTATTGTGAAATCTGATCACAATATCAAACTCAATTTGTAACTTCAACGAAATATACCAAACTCCATGATAACCACCATAAAGATTATTAACACTAAAAACATTCTATTAATTTATGAAAAATCTCAATTTTTTTGTTAAAACGTCGGCACCTTTTCCTTAAAAACAAGGCAAATTAGGGCATACCTTATATAAACTTTTCTCCGAAAAATATGAAAAAAAGCACCTTTCATATGATAAGGTTCACCTAACTAAAAATATGAAAATTCGTTGTATTGTCAGAATTGGAGTTCAAAGATTATGAAAGCTGTAGGAGATAAATATATTATGAATCGAGTTGTATTCAAAACAACAAACAACAAAAATATAGTTGTTAATGTGTTTTCCCTAATCTGAATTTTACTTTTTCCGTTTGATAGTATACATGGAATACTACAATAATATTAGTCATATATACTTTCTGTACCTCAAGTTTCAGTCAAGTTCTCTGTATATTGTATGTATATTGTGAACATAAATTATTTTAAAAAGTTACCTCATTTAGTATATCTCTACACATCTTCCGTTGATAAGTTCGAATCCGTATAAGCAAACACTCGTATTCGTCGATGAAACTGACGTACTGGCAATGGTCACTTGATTATTATCCAAAGGAAAAGCTAATAAATATCCGATACAAACTAGTAGGAACACTAGGAAAATCGTCTTCTCCATTTTTAAGTTCGTTCGAGACCGAATTCAGACAAGAAGTGATCTACTTCTGTAACAATCAGTATGTCGTGAGTAGAACCAGGTCCGTAATGTTAGATTTTGGACTTGTCAGCAGATTAATATCAATGTATAAATTTATGGCTTCAGCATGTCATACAAGTGATGTTATATTACGATATTTTTGGATATCATTGACTTTTCACCCATTATTAATAATATTTTTTTCTAATATCGACTAGATAATCCGTATTATTAGTTCATTTCAATTTTAGACACACAATAAGTACTATTTTAATGTGTCGTTTTCAACGTGTCTTTGTTCCAAGAATGAATTCGGTAGGTAATTTGAAGAACATTGACGGAAAACAACAATCTGAGTGAATTCCATGCTTTAGAAAACAATCTAAAAGAAGCGGTTCAGTGAAAGGTGGCATGACGTCACCAGACATACGAAATGCAAAGTCGGTTAGGAATCGCAATTAGATTTGGACGTTTCTGTATGAACGGTGGGAGAGTTAAATAATTTATTGGTTGTTTGTATTCACCGACCTATATTGTGGGAGTATAGAGAATAAAAAAGTCGCAAAAAAGTATTGTATGTTGCAAAGCTGTACTTATTCCATCAAATTGTTTGTAATTGTTACTAAACATGGAAAAATCAACAAGGTCTTGTGAGTAATAGGCGATGAAAGGAGTTATTTGAATGTTTTTTCTATTGCGAGGTTTATTTATTACAAAGTAATAATACTAAAGTAATATTTCATTGTGATAATTTCACTGAACAGTTTACAAAACCTTTTTATTACAGCTATGAACTCTCCTCCAAAGAAGCTGTCATCTAGTAAAACATGTGTTGAGGTTTTGTAAACTGTTCAGTGACCATCTCATAATGAAATGTTTGAAGTTATAGATATAAGATAAGACACAGTAAGTTCTGGAAAATGTGTGCTGGTAAACAACTACTTCTCCGACTAATACCACGATGGGCATTGAATTATTTCCGACAGGCATGTATGCAAGATACCTAACAGAGGTTAGTCTTGCAGGTGTTTCTTGTTCAACCAGGGGCAGGACCAAGCTGAAATCAATAATCAATCATCTCGGTAAAGATGCATTTTTCGAGATTCCATTTATGAATATACATTTTCTTATTAGTATGTGTCTCTTCCCGATAGTCTTCAAATTTATTTTCATTCATTTTGGAGTTTCTTCTTGGCTTGGGGCTTTGTTCATGAAATGAAGCTGTTACTGGTTGATAAGCTTTCTCTTAGGAAGTTTCAGCGTGGTTCTGCTACTGAATGAAGGAGAAAAATCTGCAAGACTAACATCTGTGTAGTATCTTGTATAAATGTATGTCAGATACCTATAATTCACTATTCACCGTGGTATTAGCAAAGATAGTAGTTGATTTTTGGCAGGCATTTACCAGAACCTACTAATAGGTACGTTGGCAAATGCATTTTTTGAATTTCCATTTCGAAATATTTATTTTCGTATAGATTTCGTATAGATTTTCATCAAGTATCGACCAATTCCATCATATTAATGAATAGTATGAAAAAAAGTGTATTCATCGCCTAAACATACCGATAGATCGCTTCACGTTTTATTTCTCATTACTGCAACAAATTTCAGTTGGAATAATGGGACATCACAAATGCATTTATTCATTAAATTTATTGAAAAACACACTCTTCATTCTTATTGAAATATTCCATGGCTGTGGTAAATTGTTACTGACTGCAGCTTCATTGAAATTTTTTATTATTATATTAATACACAAGCCTGGTTTATGTAGAAGTATATTGTCTGTCGTGCTCAGAAAAAATGAAGTGAACTCTGCCTTTTTTCATACATATGCTATTTTGTGATGTGGAAATAATGAAGAAGAATGTTATTATTATCAATATGAAACTTTCCTTTTCGTGTCTCGAAAATCAAATGCTTTGTTTGCTTCCTTGGTGCTGATGCTGTACCGACAATTGCACATATCTTATGACATCACACTAGTTTTCGATAAACGAGCAGTTTTGAAGTCACGTATCTGATAATGGTTAATGGTATCGATTTGAAATTTTTGTCATTGTATTATGAACGATAATCACTATCGAATTATATAAACAGTGCATTAAATCAGATTAGATCGAACGACCACCTTTGTGATATTTATGAAAATAGTTTTTCTTCAAATTTTGAAAAAACATTTGAATTGTGACTTAGTTATACAGTGTCACCATTAAAGTGCGTACCATATGGGAAACTTTTTTATTGAGGGTTTTTCGACAAAAAGTTATTCTTGATAAAAGTTTGTGCATCCCCTAAACTAAACATGCACCAACAAAATACAGTACAACACACGTAA
>WOGM01000730.1:0-11478 GCA_015342125.1 Leptinotarsa haldemani | reverse complement strand
TATAATGTTATTTATTTTTATTCAATATAATGGAAACACTGCAAGTGAATACTAACTGATTTTCACGATATCGACATTGAATTGCCCGAAAAAAAAAATTACAAAATTGCGGTGCGTCTACGCACCACTGGGAGTTAATGGATTAATCGGACTTGTCCAATATCACCCCAATTCGAAATTACTTCTAAATCCTCATTGAGATATTCAAACTCCAGCTGCCGGTGAATATGTACATCAGCAACCGATGTCCTGGAATCCAAATGTTATGACAAGACAAGTGTGGTGTCATCAGCAAAGCAACATATTGGAGTCTTGATTTTTTCCAATGAGTCGTTAATATACAATACAAAAAGGGTTGCAGATATATGGTTCTCCGGGGAACACCAGCGTAAATGATAAAAGTATTCGAGAGGTATCCATCGGAGGCCACTTGTAGGCAACGTTCTTCCAGGAAGATGCAGAGCCATACACAAAAGTGATCTGATAAGCCATAGCATAGACGTTAGGCCAGCAAACCCTCATGGCATCAAGTCAAAGGATTCAGAAATATCAAGCGCAACAGCTCTTGACGCTCCATGTTTCTCGATTGCGTTATTCCAAATATGGGTGACATACGATAGAAGTTCGCCTGGTGATCTTTCTTTCTGAAAGCCATATTGATGATCACTCAAGTTGTTGAAGCATTGCAAATATTTGAGGATATTATGGTTTACGGTTTTTTCCGTGATTTTTGATATTACTGATAGAAAAGCGACTGGTCTGTAGTTATTTGGAAGAGTTTTCTCGCGTTTTTTTGGAAATAAGTTGAACGCGAGCAATCCTCCTACAAGAAGGGAAAACCCCCTTCTTGTAAGACAAAAGGAAAAACCCCCTTCTTGTAAGACAGGTTGCTAAGTCTTCGAAATACTGGTGCGAGTTCATTTGTGCAGTTTTTTAGTACGATGACGGGCATTTAATCAGGATCAGACGCCTTGTTGATATTGAGCTGTTTCAAAATTCACCTGACTAGTTATTCAAATAAAGACTTTTGGAAGTATTAAAAAACAAAGGAAGTTTCAATTCTCATTTTTCGTGATGATCTTCTACCACGTAATAATGGCTGCATCTATCAATTTAGTACTATTAACAGATTCATGCAGAATAAACAGCCATTTGGAACATTTTCATCGAGTACCTTTGATTATTTGACTTAAAAGTATACACGTTCTTCCAGTAACACTCCATCTCAAAATATTTGAAATTTTCTTTCGAGAAATCGCATATAACAACATAAAACCGTTATCAGAAGCACCCAAAATTTTCGATGTTATTTCACTGGCGGAATTATTAGTTTCTGCCTCAGGGTTGAATCTACCTGTCAAACTTAGTCTCATTCTAAATGAAAAGAGGCCAAATCATAAGCGGGTCGAGAACAGTTGCTAAGGAAGGGTTTTTTGAAGTTGAATCTCAACAAAACAATTTTCGGAAAATTTTTGTTTCATTATATTTGCAGTATGTGTGTTTTTATGACAATTGGGCTAATTGAGAGGCCATTTATGCATAGAGTATCTTAATTCTCTCATTGTTCAATTAATACATTGCACATGCAAAATTTTCCTACTATCTTCACCTTCAAAATATATTCTTAGATATTTCGTGACAGATTGTCTTGATTCACAGCATTTTGGTAATTTAAAGATGTATGAAACGGAAAGGAAAGAATAAATTCATGCTCACTTTGAAGATACACATTCAGAGTGTGTAGAAATTTTCATGAAAGCTACTACTACAACTCGACTGGAAGTATTCATTTTTCACTTGAAAAATAAATATATAGTGACACAGAGATGAATCTGTATCTAATAAAGGAATAAAATAATAATAATAACTCATGATGTATTAGCTCTTCAAGAAGCTCACCTTGGATGCTCTCCATAACTAAAGGAAATGTTCCAGAAATTTATTATAAAGGAAAAACCCAGCCAAAGGAGTACGTCTAGCAAATTACTGAAGCGAATATTAACTGAAGTGATAATTGAAATTGAAAATGTATATTTCAAATCAGTATCAGCAATAACAAAGTTGGGGATGAATATATTTTAAGATTTCATAACATGAGTTTCATTAGATTTTCAGTGATAATAAGAAAAACAAAAATATGGATGGATATCACTGGAGTGGTTTCCCCACCACCAAACCGTCATTTCAACACCTCGTTTCCTGTTTGGATCACCAAGGAATCATCTTCAAGAGGAAGATCATCTTCCTCTCAATACACCAAAGGTTCCCAACAGTGTATCACAAAAAAATATTGATATCTAATCATTAAAATATTTTTCCTCTGGTCCTCTACAGTTGGCAACGAATATAACGATAAAACAACGAAAACAAATTGCCAACTCTTTATCGCAAACACATTGACAATTGACTCATATTTTTTTGAAATAAGTAGATTTGCTCTCAAATTCACTAGAGGTAATGAAATATTATTTTCTGAAGTTGTTTGAAATCGATTATTTGAATTGTGCTGAATCAATTTATTTATTTTATGGCCATTGTTTCCTGAAGATACTAAATTTAAGTTTCCATAGAAAATATTTTAGTGAATTTGATTTCACAAAATATAGTCAATAGAAGATTTCAGTGGCAAAAACATCAGTGATGCGTTACTAAAAAATATATCAGTGTTAGATGCGTCTACCTAATGTATCAGCAACGACAATGTATCACACTACTACAGCTACTTTGGTTACCAGAAAATTCTTTTAGTTTTTAGTAGTAAACCAGAAATGAAATATTAATTGTGTAATATTGCAGTACAAGCGTTCAGAGGTATATTCTTGAAATCTTCAAATGAAGTTGTTGATTTACAAATGTGTCACAAATTGAAAAAACTTTGGGTGAAACAATAGTTTGTCAGATCGCTGAACTGCACGAAGTGAGTTGAAGTCATTAACTTGACTTAGGAGAGCACTTTTTTCCTAACACATGTCATTGTCAGAATCTGTCAGAATAAGTCATAGAGCAGTTAAGAAGCTGATCGCTTTACTGAGGAGGTGTCTTGTTTTTCTTTTCTGTAAAGACGCCTTTCTGGTGTAATCTCGAAAAGCTGTGAAGAAAGAGTGGTTACAATTGAAATTGGATTCAACGAGTGCCCACTAAGATACTCAGTCAGGTCAGAGTTAAAAGCAACCAGGTTGGAGAGTTCATCAGACGCTAGAAAGAAAGCTACAAGGATCTGATGTGAAATGAACAATATTTCGACTTCTACGGTATATCTATTAAATGGATTGAACGAACAGAACTATATTGTAACTATATTGTGGTCACTTGCTTTGAGAAATCCAAACTCTCAATTAGTTTCAGTTCTCAGCAATCTGGATTTTGAAAAGATTAGGTGTATGAAGTGGAAAAAAAGGTTTTCAGGTCTCAGTACAGGGAAGATGGAAATATGAATTCTGCATTCTTCTCTTATAATTTGACATCCAAGGAATTTATATTTTTGAGGTCATATGAACTGATTTAACGTCTACAGTATGATATGAATTTCACTAACACAGTTGGTTTGTATCTTGTCTGATAATTTTTGTAATAGTTTTTATATTTTCATTACGTTTGGATGGTAGCCAGTTTGATAGCGTGAGTGGTTCATTTCACATATTGAAACAACGTGCATATGAATGTTGGTTTCAATTCAACTGTGGGATCTTAGATTTTTGCTATATATTGTCTGATACATGCTACAAATCTCCTATTAAAAAATACCTCGTGAATCCACATATCGACTTCAAGAGTTGTCGTTCATGAAGAGAAGACAACTGGTTAACTGAAAAACCCTTCTGAAGTGAGTGAAAGTTCTTCAAAAATTGTGAAATTTTGACTGTACGTGCCATAAAAGTTATTGATTCGTGAGGTTATACCAGAATTCAAAATATTGGCAGAATAACTTAACCATAACATTAAGAAAACCAATAATGCGAGTCACAAAATGAATTCATTTTTCATCAACATGGAGATAATGAATTTCTCAGATACACTCTGTGGTTAACTCAACGAATTTGTTTCCGAATGAGTTTTGAAGAGCTGAAATCTTTCATAGCTTAGCAAAATAAGATTCTGTCGGAAAATTTCTCAGCACAAATCACATACCTCAAAAGTAATTGAAGGAGGAAAGGGGAAAGGAGGAAAGGACTTAGACGAACTCTATTGAACTACTTAAAAACTATCGCAAAAGAGGGCAGACATCACCAGCGGACATTTATATGGAAGAAAACAATAATAAATTGTCTGGAGAACAACCACCATGGAAATATTATTTAACATTTAATCGAAATTCTTCATGATTATTCCATTTGAAGTTTTGCTTATATGTTTACAAAATAAAAATATGAAAGTATGAATGCATTTATTTAAAATACAATTTTGTTCAAAATTCATCATCCCATGCTCATGAGAAATCTTTATGGGTGATTACTTTGCAATCAGGCATATCTGTTCGTAATTACCACATTTTAAATATGTTTGTTTACTCCCCACTTTTTGTGGGTACTTATTATTTATCTACTCTTGTTTATGTATGTTCATATTCATTGTATATTTCGATGAATAAATTATTATTATTATTATTCGTATAAAACATATCAGAAAAAAATATTTTTTCCAATGGAAAACACTTTGGAAGTTTTTTTCGAGTGAAACTGGGATGATCAAAATTATTTCAGATTTCCTATAGAAAGCCCTTCTTTAGCAAATAGCGATGAAATAAATCACTTGATATCATTCCGTGATATTTATCTGACAATCCGACAAAACATGTTCCCTTTGAGTCCGTCACTGCTATAACCCGTAATGATCCACCCATGGAATTCGTTAGTAGACATAACTATTGTGAATGTTCGAGTGTGGGAGTGGAAATGAAACAAAAATAGGATAGCCTGTCCATTCTTAGGCTCAATAATTCTTGACCAGCAATTTTCAAATCTCGCCCTCCATCATTATAAATGAAATAGGATTATTAGACCTTTCACAAGTTTATGGATGTTTCGAGGGGTTTGTTATAACCAAGGAATTCCTGAAGAATGAATATTGTATTATCGAGAAAATTAGTTATACAAATATTAGTTGAGGAATCTTTGGGGTAGCCGCTTTTAAATGGAGGAAAACGATTAGTCAGCAACAAGAATTTCACCAAGAATTCAATAAGAAAACAGCTGAGGGAAAATTTCTACGAAACGGTCATTTCATGGAAAAATTGGTTTAACCTAACTGGGTTTACAATATGGAAATTATGGTTTCGGATAAATTTTTAATTGCGTACTGAAATAAAACTAACAGTTCGAGCCTACAGAGTATACAAACTCACTGAAAAGTAAAATTATATTTCTGAATTAACTTTTTTGTTGTATTCAAAAAGATTTTTGAAAATACATGTATGGATTCTATTGATTGGAAGCTCTTTCAATTTTATTGGGTACGTCATATTTTCACTTTTCAGTTCTTTATACAGGTTATCGATATGTTCTTTATTTTCAACAGATTCAACAAGAATTGAATGATTTAACGTGCCAGTTTTTCCATATGAGTAATTTGAGTTCTGAGCTAATCCTATTTTGAATTTAACTTCTGGGTACATTGCATATCTGGATCGTATTCTGCAGATTGATACGATGAATTTTCTATTAATTTCATATCTGTACTGCATATGCCTTTGCGGTATCTTTTGCATCATCATATATTTCCGACCAGAAGTTGATCCGGAGTATAACTTCTGCCAGTAATATAGCATTTATTCCCTGAACGCTTTCGTAAGATCCGTGTATGGTATTGTGATATGAAAAATATTGCTCCCACCTGCTTTCTTCACCATTTTATCTAGTTGATTTTATCTAATTAATAATAAGAAGTTAATACTTCTGAATTCCTGCATGACTCTATATCCAGACAATTTCTAGGGTTTCGTTACTTCTATTACCGTCCATTTGTAGATTACTAAATTCATCTACAGCTTGCTATCAGTTAATATTATAAAATTCGTTTTTTTATTGGTTTTGATATATTCAAGGGCTTTTTGAAAAGCTATGAGTCCTATAGTATATATCGATGCTTTATCTGAACGTTTCTGTATACTTTTTATTGAATTGGTAAAATGCACAAGTTCATTTAATATCTATTATTTAGCCATCGGCATGACTATATTCTTTGTTAGCCCATTCAATGAGTATTTGTTCTTTGAAGATATTTTGAATTGTTAAGTTGAGTAGTTCCCTTAGAGTGAGACAGTTCGTATGTATGTAATCATTATAATCTTGTGGTTTGCCCTGGAAAAATGGGAGTATTTCATTGAAATAAATCTGTAAAACTAGAAACCTTGCTGTAACTATTGGCGTGAATTTGTAGCTTAGCAATTGTCTACGCAGATGTAGTTGTGGTTCTACATCTTCAGATTCGAGGACGGATATGGGTGTGTTGTTGAATAATCATTGTTCCAAGTTAGCTTTTGATGCATTACCGTAGAAAATACTTCCGTAATCCGAAGTGGACTTCATCAGGCTTTTATGAAATATCAACCCAGTATTCGGATCAGCTCCACATTTATTTTTACAGAATGCTTTTATGATGTTGAAATTTTTTTCTGCTCTCAACAATATGTTTTGTATATGTTCTTTCCAAGTCAATGTCTAAGTCTATAACAATTCCTAGATATTTCAACGAACTTTTGTATGAATATTACTGGAGTTTTTTCCCAACAACAAATCGTTATTTTTAACACCTCGACACGTGTTTCGATAACCAAGTGATCATCTTCTAGGAGGGAGATTGAAACTTTTGTATGTTAACATATATGGTCTTTTTGATACTGCTTTGAGAAAAAAAGCACGCCATTAATTTTTCATGAAACTTGGATTTCTAGATCTTCACTTTTTCCTCCAACTATAATAATATTCGTGTCCCACAATGTTTTTCATTGATTTTGATATATATGTTTTTGTCAAGGTAGAGTTCTATATGTTTTTCGTTATGATATTAGAGAAATCCTTTTGTTCCATTTTGCTATTCAAAATTTCCATATTTACACAAATAGCACGACATGTGGAAATACTGCTGATATTGAATTTCCTTCGGTAAATGGTAAGTTTGCGTCAACTATAAGTTTGTTCGTTTCTAACCATCTTTGCATCCAAAATTTTATAAGCCTTTCATATGTTTTCATGACGCGTGAAGCAAGAGTGATTAGTTTATAGGAGTCGACTTGATTCTCAATATGTTTTGGATTGAGTATAGGTACCACTATATAATCGTGTCATTTCTGTGGGATTTCTATTTGTGCACTCCATATTCAATCAAAAAAATAGAGAGTGATTCCTGTTGCATGTTTATCAGCAGCTTCGCAATCATGGAGTGAAGTTTGTTATCCTTTGCAGGACCCGTATGGTTATGTTGAAGGGAAGCTATATTAAGTTCCTCTTTTTTGACTACTATAGTGGTTTGATACTGCGTGCAGGTACCTATCCGTGTGAGTGGGATTTCAGTACACTTTGTAGGTTCGATTGGTACATCTAGGAATGCTATCCGCTGCTCTTTTTCAGTCTCCATGTAGAACTTGATGCTTGGGTGTTGAGCATTCAAGTGGTTTAGGCAAAGGTTCAGAGGTCATTTCCATGTTTTCAGATGAAGAAAGTGTCATCCATGTAACGTAGCTAAAAGGTCGGTCTTATTCCAAAGGTGTTATTTGCTTTCTCTTCGAAACGTTCCATTAAGTAGTTGGCTACCGCTGGGCTAAGCGGACTTCCCAGCGCCACGCCACCTTGATGTCATGAAAGTTTCTTTTCCATTGAAACGTGAGACATGCTTTCAGGAGTCTGGAGATATGACTTGGAAACAGGTAGGCTAGCCTCCTCAGAGTCGTCCAGTGCGACACTGGTAAACGAGGACACAACATCGAAGCTGACCAGAAAATCCGTAGGATTCAGAGTAGAGTCCCTAATTTTACCAACAATGTATGTCGAATCCTTGGCGTAGAAATTTGTCTTTTCCACATGAGGTTGGAGGAGCGGTGCTAGATGCTTCGCCAAGTGGTAGGTCGGTGATCCTGAGGTACTGACTGGTGATTTCGATGAAAGGTTAGTTTTGTGTACTTCCTGAAGACCGTAGAGTCTGGGTGGAACGGTTGCAATTCTGAGAATACTTCTCTGTACATTTTTCGACAGCGTGATTGTTTTGGGTCCCGTTCGAGTTTGCAGTAATTTGCAGTTAGTAGTCGACTGTAGTCAACAAAAACATGGAACTGAAGAGTTATACTTCTCAAAGGGAGAAGGCTCACATGGTTGCACGCGCATATCTACCTTATATTCCTAAAATCACAGACAGAATTGGAAAACTTTTGGAAAAACACAACATCAAAACGGTTTTCAAACCCATTAGGAAGATTTAACGGAGTCTCAGGTCGGCTCAACATAAAAGGGCTCCACTATCAGCAGCAGAGATGTATCGCATACCGTGCAATTGTGTGAAGGTGTACATCGGAAACACTAAAAGATCCATGAGAACAAGACTGAAAGAGCATAAAGAAACTGCAGACTAGGCCAAACAGACAAGTCAGCTGTGGCAGAATACGCACTCAATAATGGAAACCACAGGATTCTATTGGAGACTACGGAACTTATTGCCCCCGACCAGGGATACCATAGCCGACTGGTTTGGGAGGCAATAAAAATCCACAAACACACGGATAATTTTAACAGAGTAGAAGAAGCTGTGAACTTTCATCGAATATGGAATACTATTCTAAGAAGTTCCAGAATAGCAAACATCATGACGGCAGGTAGAAAAGAGTTAACGAACGTTATTGACGATTTACCAAATCTAGTTCCGGTATTATCACACCAGACTACCTGAATCAATATAAACACGCTTTACGTAATTCACCTCAGCCGAGTACAGGCAATAGCACACCAAACTAGTCAAAATAGTCAACATAAATATGCGTTCCGCAGCAGTAATATACAGTCATTGGAAAGTTAACTAGCCACTCTCACTAGCGAAACGTCAGGAACACGTCTTTCAAACCCGGAAAATAGTGACACTGAAAACCCTGGCTGCGAAAACTTTAACGATTTTACTACAGAACAGCATACAAATATTAAAAAGGGACCAGCAAATGTTTTTATTGAACAAATGTCTCATTTACTTTCCAAATTTTTTATTCAAAATTGATTCATGTGATGATGTTCATTTTCATGAGCAATTTATATCTTCTGCATGTGAAGCTCATGATCATAACTGAAGAGGTGCACATCAACTTCTGGTGACATTGTTCAATGATGAATGGGTTGGACTTCCTTTCCTTGACTTTTTTCCGTGAGGTTATCTGGATAACGAAATTAATGAGGAAAAATATATTGATATACTACATCAAAACGGTCACGGTAAAGCAATTTCATGAAGCTTTTTGAATTTGTACTCTGTACTTCGTACTATAATATGATTTTTGCCAGATCACTAAACTGCTATGCTATCAGCTGAATCTCTTACGTTGCTTCTCATGGTAATGTATCCTTTTATCAAAAAGGTATTGGCAACTGAATTCATTATTTTTCTACACACCAATTCACTAATGCACTTTTTCACATTCGTAGGTAATAAAGATTCCTATTCAGAACTTTGAGCGCTGGTCAATAGGATAATCCTCAGATCAATATCAGACAGGTATATAGAATTACGGTCGTTCATATTACAACAAAGGAACTATTGCAGAGAAGTTTCCGTTTTGCGATTGTGAATTTTTTTGCTACTGTTTCTACCTTTGTCATTTCCAAACACTTTGTTCGCAATTAAGAGCTCAAATTTCTTTCTCTCGGTTGACTGCTTTTCCATAAGGGATGTGACATTGCATTTCCCCTATTTATGGGGTTGTGTTACTGGGAGATGTTAATATTAACTTCTAGAGAAAATTAACAATGATGAAACAGTGAATTGAGAAATAAACATCATCCACAGGAAAGTAATTGATATAAAGATACAAACTACATCCCCTGAATAAAGAAAACTTTCAAGCGTTTGCGGCGGTTTTACATTTTTTGCATTTCTTTGTTTTTTTTTTGTTTCTTTTTTTTTTTTTTTTTTATATTTTCCTTTTCTTTTCTTTTCCTTATGTGTTTTGACTTTGTTGTGTTTTGTTTTTTGTGTGTTGTNTTGTTTTTTTTTTGCTTCTTTTTGTATTTTCATATTATATTGTCCATGTCTTTTCTTTGCCTTATGTGTTTAGACTATGATGTGTTATGTTTTTCGTGTGTTGTGTTTTGTATTGTGCTGTATATGGTGTATTGTGTATTTAGTGTTCTGACAATTGTTTGTTTTTATTCGATTCTTCATGTTTTTGCGTGTATATCCTTATTCTGTTTTTCGCATTTTTTGCGTGTTTTTACTTTTTTGTCTTTTCTTCGTGTGCGTTTTATGTTGTGACTTATGTAAAGTGTGTTATGTGAAGCGTACTGTGTATTTTGAGAGCATTTATTATGTTTTTTGTGTTTTTATACTGCATTTTTTTGATGTTTGTATTTTTATGTGGTAACTGTGAGTGTTGTGTGTTATTTGATGTGTATTGTGGGTTTGTGTTGTTCATTGTGCGTAATGAGAAGTGTGTGATCTCTTTGTGCGGTTTTTGTTTTTTTTACGTTTAATTTTTTTTTTATTTTTGTCTTTCTTGGAGTATTTTCCATTCTTATGTTTACTGTATGTTTATTGTATGTTTTGTATTGTATGTTCTATTAGCAGCTGTTGTTCGAGCATTCAAATTTGATCAAGAGATCAAGTGTGCTGTCATCAGCAAATCAAACTATTAAATTTATGGTCTTCCATGATATATTGTTGATGTATAAGAGAAAAAAATTATGGTTGATGTATACGAAAAATAAATATATTTGGCTAGTTGTAAGGAGAGTAATAACAGATGAGTTGAATTAGTGAATCTCAATGAAAGATACGCACAAAGGCATTGAAAATAATCAATCCCAACAGCTCGAGACTTTCTGTGATTTTGGGTTGCATCGTTCCAAAGCTGTTGAATATATATGTGAGGAAATGGCCTGTGTATTTTTGATTTTAGAAATCATATAATCGATTGCTCAAGTGGTCGAAGCATTAAAAATATTCGAAAAGGTGTTGATTAACATATTCCTCTACGACTTTCGATATCACTAAATGCAAAACAAGTAGATAATAATGACCTTTGATAATATTAACTCATAGCAAGTATGTTTGAAAATTTTTTCTATAAAGAAAAATTGGTTGCCTCCTCTCCGTGTCTTCCTTATCGGAAAGTGCTATAGTCTATTTACTAATACTATTACTATTATAGAAGTAATGGATGTTAATACATTTTATATGCAGTTTCCTTTGATTGATGTCTTAATAGTTAAATGTCAATTGAAGTATAATAATACAACACAACAAAGTTTTTGTTTCGGGGTTGAAATTAGATGATTTTAATGTATTTCCACG
>WOGM01000729.1:0-11467 GCA_015342125.1 Leptinotarsa haldemani | reverse complement strand
ACATATCGTTCAGGTAGATGTTAAAAAGTAGCGGACCCAAAACGGTTCCCTGAGGTACGCCGTACTCAACAGTGTGTAGGTCACTCTTGACGTCTTTGATTTTTACACATTGTTTTCTTTGATTCAGATAACTGCACAGTAGTGAGTACGGTAAACCTCTGAATCCGATGCTGTCCAGTACTTCTAGCAGTTGATTGTGACTGACAGTGTCAAAAGCTTTTTTCAAATCTACGAATATACATAGGGATGGTACATTTTTATCTACGTATTCACTAATGTGATTCGTGAGAAATGATATGGCGTCTACAGTTGATTTGCCCTGTTGAAAACCGTACTGATTTTTAGATAAAATATTATTTTTATTTAGGTATGCGCTGATTCGCGATTTCAGGATAGACTCATAGATTTTCGCGAAATTTGTAATAACAGATATTGGACGGTAATTTTCCAGTTTGGTTCTATTTCCAGATTTAAATATTGGTGTTATAATAGCAATTTTGAAGGGGTTTGGACATATTCCACTACTGAAAGACCAGTTTATCAGGTAAGTTAATGGTTTTGCTAGTTCTTTAGCTATTAATTTGATAGTTTCTGCTCGGAGATTGTCGATTCCGGGACATTTTTTATTTTTCAGGTTCTGTATAGTTCGCTCGATTTCTGATTCGTTGGTTTCTTCTAGGAAAAAAGAATTAATTTTTCTATTTTTCAGATAGTTTTTTCTGTAATTTGGCCTTTTAAGAATGTCATTTGCTAAGTTTTGACCAACTTTCGTGAAGTACCCGACGAATTCATTGGCGATTTGTTGGGGATCATTAATTTTTTCACCATCTTCTAAATAGATTTCTTTTATTTCTTCTTTATTATTTCTTTTGTTAGTAATTTCGTTTATTGTTTTCCACAACTTTGAGGAATCTCTTTTATTATTATCAATTTTTATTTTATAATAGTTAATTTTAGATTCATCCATTACTTTTTGAAGTTTGTTTTTATATTGATTGTATTTTGTTTGATTCACTGCAGTTGGATTCGCCTTCATTGTTTTATACAATTCGGTTTTTTTATGTATCGACTTAAGTATACCATCAGTAACCCATGGGTTCCTTTTGGTATCTCGTCGTCTGATTTTCACAGTATTTGTACTCAGTTCCACGATTTTGTTCACTTTTTCAATAAATATTTCAGTAGCAGCTTCAATATCACCTGTTGAGTACACTTCTAACCAGTTCTCACCAGCTATGTTATGTTTTAGTTTTTGATTGTCTATGAATTTTTGAAATTTTGGATATTGAGGTAGTTCACTTTTTGTTTCAGGTGTGATAATTTGTAATATGATCGAATAGTGGTCTGTAATATCAGTTTCAAAGATGAATGGATTGAATTTGAGTAAACTATTTGAAGTATTTTTCACGAAGCAGTGATCAATACAAGTGCCAGAGGTGAATCTGGTTATTCTGTTGATGTAGGATATAAATCCCTGAGTATTTAGGACATCTAAATAACTATTTGTGATGTCATCGTTTTCCATTATGTTGATATTTATGTCTCCTAAAAGAATATGTGTACTTATATTCCTTTCTTCACAATGTTCCAAGTATTCTGATAGACTTTCAATAAAAGCATTTGTAGACGTAGATGGTGGTCTGTAAATAGATGTTAATGATATATTTTTATTGTAAAGTTTGATTTCAGTTTGTATTAATTTGATTCCATTTGTGAGTTGTAATATACCGTAGGTGTAAGATATATAGTTTTTTATAAAGATCATTACTCCGTCATTTTAATTTATAGTACCGCCATTGTAAATGAGATTACATCCCAAAGACTTCTGCAAAATCTTTCAGGATTGGCTCACTCCAAGGCGTTCATTCGCCCTCCATAGATTGAAACCTACCAGTTGTTGGACTACAGTAGGGGTCAACTACGATGTCTAAGAGGCCTCCTTACAGGTCACTGTCATCTGAATCATCATATGCAGAGACTCGGACTGTCGGAAGACAGTGTGTGTTGCCTCTGTTTGGAAAATGATGAAACAGCAGAGCATATACTTTGTTCCTGCCCGGCTGCGGTTTTCAGAGTTTGGTAGAACCACACCCTCACCATTTGTACTGAAAGATCACTAATTGACTTCCAAGAAGCTGAGTTTATTTGGTCGAGTTTGAGTAGGTGTGAGCCACAATACATCCATTGCGGGTTGCGGAGGAGGGTCGAATAGACCCACTCACTTTTGACCTAGCCTAACATAACCTAACCTAACCTATCATAATAATGATGAATAAAAAAAAAGCATCGTTGAATATTTTATTAAATTTGTTTATTTATTCACTTACATCATCTCCATGTATTATCGAATATAATTCACTAAAGAAAATATTTTGTTTTGTCCTCTGACCTCTGAGACTCATACTCATACTAAAAATGTTCATATGTATTATAAAGTTTACATAAAAAATTCTTCATACTATTATAAAGTGTATTGTTGGAAATCATTCAAAGACTGAAGGAAAGTCGCTTCCACCGTTGTAGGACCATCTGTAACAAAAACTAATTATTTGTAATCATGAATAATTAATATCCCAAGTATAAAATGTTGCCTTGCTTTGAATCAGAAAAAAGCAGCATGGAAGTAAACAACATGATAAAACCACCAGTTTATAGTTCCATAGAACAATATAGTTTCATGGAACAATAGGATTTCATTGTTGACATCTATCGTGCCTTAAAATGAGACCGCAGATCCGGCACCCGACTTGCTTTACGTGGCTAGATGCATCATCAGTACGTCTCGTATTCCTTTCGATATCCATTGAAATTCGGAATAACGTTTCCACTAGACTTGAAAAGTTCTCATCATATGAAAAAGTTTTCATTATGATCTACGGATTTCTGAATATCATGTATAATTTGTTGGTATTCGAAGTGAAGTTTGAATTCAAGGATTATTGATTCTCTTGAAGTTATGTGAATCAGTGAAATGTGACACATTTTGGTCTCTTGTCTCTGTTCATTGCATTGGTGTAATTTGATTTACATGTTCATTTCAGTTGTTTCATCCTGAGGAATAATCGCTCTAAAATCGAAACGTGCACTGAAGGGCTCCTAAATTATATAGATCCTAACATCATATTGAAAATAGTCAAAAACTCAAGAAGTGATGAAGAATTAGGACTAAATATTAGTTACATTTATCTTCTAATGAAAAAACAATATTCATTTTCATTTTCCAGCTCTGTCAATGTAGATCCATAGTAACAATTCCAATATTATATACATGCCACTTTCCACTATATCGTACGATGTTTCAAACAATATTTTTTTAATTTGATTCTCACTCAATTTCGATTATCAATTTTGCCAGTTTAAGTTTGTATTGAATTCAACAATTGAATCGACACTATAGAATAAATTATGCAAAGAAAATGAATCAATTCATCTTGAAAAAAAGGTCTTATAATAACTAACAACGGAAAACCAGTAATAATACAAAAAGAGTTAATGATAGGATTTTCATCCATGACACAATGAATATTTTTCGAAGTTTCCTTGACTTGTTTCTGATATAAATGGGTGGGATGGTATGTTTCACGGGAACGAACAGACAGTTAACAAACTTTTTGAAGTTCATCAATTCTCTCCACCCTTCGATCATATTCACAATGGAAATGGAACAGGACGAATCTATACATTTTTTAGACTTGACAATAACAAAAGTTAACAACAAACATGATTTTGCAATCTATCAATAAAGAACTGAATATAATAAAGCAAATAGCCGTCAACAATGATTACCATAGCGGTCTGATACATTTTTAGGTAGATTTATTATGTAAATAGACGAATAGGTACTAGGTTATCGTATACATTGGTGTAATGCAGAAATAACTCTCAGTTTATGCTTGAAGAAGCTATTGTATAGCGAAACATGTGTCGCGGTTTTTGTAAAACTCTTTTATAGTGAAAATTATACAATGAACTGTATTGATTAGTTTTTTTTAATATGGATTTTCAAGTATCGGCAAGTTCTATTCAATTAACTGCCATTCCATTTAACAAACCCTACCGCACCTATCGTTTCCGAAATAGCAAAGAGAACGTGAGCTAAAAAATTGATGAAAGTCATGATATCGGCTCCTATGTTTGTGTATTTTGCGTTTTGATTGAAATTTTTTAATTTTACATGTTCTGAAATTTTTATTAATATTTCCCAAAACGCGAGAATGGCGGACGTGACGGCATTCTTATTGCCAGAGCCTAATATATTGGTTGTTTAAAAAGTTTTGTCCGTTTTCATGAGTCTACTTCAAAATTTAATATTTTAGTAAATATTTATTGAATTCAATTGAAATGAGTGTCATTTGGATCAGTGCACTTTTGCCAACGTAACACAAGGCGATTGATTCCTTCAGCATAAAAATTGGGTGCTCGCGATTCGATGAAGTCGACGAAAGTCGTTTTTGCCTAGTCCTGATTGGCGAAGGTTCTACCGGTGAAAAAGTTGTTAAAGTGCTTAAAAAGATGCTTAGCAAGAGGTCTGGAGAGTATCATTGGTGATGCAGAACTTCCATGTTCAATTCGTTTAATTTTCGGATGGTGATTTGTGAAACGTGCTGACTGGCGTTATCGTGGAGCAAGATCGGACGTCTTCTGTCGACCAGTGCAGGCTGCTATTAATGCAATTTTCGGTATATTCCGTCGATTTCCTCACAATAGTAAATGAGTTACTTATTTTCAAATTGATTACTTCCTTCCTTTCTTTGGAAGATTCTCTAATTATTTGTATCGAAATGGAGTAGTAGAAAGCCAAAAACTTTCTTTCTTTTATTACTTTTTTGAATCTGATCTCAACAAGATGGAGAATACTTTGAGAAGAATAGTATCGATTTTTATTCCTTTATTTAGAAATGAACAAAGAAAAAGATATTTTCAAACATAATCAAAACTTCAAAACCTAACTGAAATATAATTTTGAAGTATCCACCAAATATTAAACTTGACTATAATTATAACTTTGTAACGAATATTCAATCACCTTTCCATGTACACATATTTTCAGTTCTTGTTATACTCTAGAGTTGTTTTACTCAAATGATTAGATTTTTTATTCATTTATTTAGTAGGCAAGCCTAATATACAAAACATACACATTTTTACAAATTAATAAAGTGAAGTAATTACTGTAGTTTAGCGTGTTCAATGAACACACTAAACATAATATATCTTGAACAAGATTTTAAAATGTTTTAAAAAATTATAGACTCACCCTCGAATGCAGGTAATTCTTGCAACTGACATTTGAGAAGGTTTTATAGTTGACATTTTTCCATCACTTCTGAGTTCAGCTTCCTCTTGATTGAGAGTAACAAATTCTGCATCCATGGCAACCAAATCTCCCGATTTCAGGATCTCATTGTCATGAAGTGGGGTGAAGGTAATACCTCGTGTCCCTCCACTTCTAGCTAAACTTGCATCTTCGTTAAAGACATCCTTGAGAAAAATTTAATTCAAATAGTTTTTCATTAGTCTAGTAAATTATTAAATGTAGTATGAATGTAAAGGAGGACATAGATTACGCTGACGTGATGTCGGAGTACGTGATGTAAAAATGCAACACTGTGATTGGGGCGGTTTCGTTAAAATTGAGCGGTGAAGCGTGTGAAGCGGTTGGATGATGCAATCTAACACCACAAGTCTTCGTGGGAAGGATTTCAAAACTTGTACATTTTTTGTCAGTTGTGGGAAGGTGTCAGAAGAGTGAAGTAATTTTTCGAAATGTATCTGTATCTATATCCAAAAAACTCTGATATAGATAATTACGCTACTCGGAGTGAGGGTACTTTATACCACCCCTACTCTCGCTTGAGTGCGAGTCAGAATTCCCCAAAATACTTGGGTATTAAATGCTTCAAAAAATAACATCTTTTATAGGGATCAATAAAAGTAGAACTCTAATGAGAAATGAACTTTATGGTTTCTTGTTGGATAACTGCTTCTACAGTAGGATGAATTTCTTGCTATCACTGCTTAGATACATTTTTTTTATACATATAGTCTTTTTTAAATTATTTTAAATTATTTCAAGATCAAACATTTGTGTTTAGCTTTTAGCGTTTTAATTTTTTTGACTAGTCCAATAAATTTTCTCATGTATTTAATCTTGTAATTGTGTATGTATGAAAATGTTATTAATGAATAAAACTATTTCTATTTCCAGTACTGTATGATCCTACAAACCGAGAATATTGCAACCAACATTTCCGGAAATAGGCTTGGGACGAAATAAAAAAATTTCGACTTTCCAGGTCAGTGAAGGATTTTTTATCCTGGCAAGTGACACGTTTACTATTTTTAATATATATTCATTAACACTTTATGATTCTTACCCTTGACAGTGGTTGATGAATTTCAGTTCTGCTCTTGAGAACTTCTGAGGACGAGTAATATAACACACAAGGAGTTTTCCAATCCAAGCTGAACCAAGCAGCTTCGTGTGCAGAAACAGGACTGATAGAGAAATCATTGAAGAGGTACCACCTATGTTCAGGCGATTCCTTGTCTTTTTCTTTGAAGTAGAATTCAGGTACCTTTATTAATGACACTAGGTTGCGCTTATCTATAGAAGTTTGGTCATTTATATAACAAACGACTGCTGTTAACTCGTAAATCTTTCTTATGTCATTATCACCTGTAGGCGTTTCCTTAAAAAAAAAGATTACATTATCTTGATGTTTTTAGTTCCTTTAGGTATGGTAAATCATATTTCTTTAAGGCCAATAAAAAAACTTTCAACAATTCATTTGTTACTTAAACAATAACATTCGTTTTGGACATAATTCGTATCATGGAGAATTTTAAATTTCTAATATTTCAAAACTGATTCACATTTGAATTATGGAGTTCAATTACTTCCAAACAATATTCTGCTGTTACGAAAACACTTGTTGAAAGATCCATCAAGATTTGTGAACCACATCTTCTTGATGGAGAAATTAGTCATCTAGACCAAGATCTACAGGTCAATGGTTCCACAGTGCAAGAAATCAAACATGCTGTTCATCCTAGAAGAAGAAATATTTCAACTCTGACCACAATACAACCGCCATTGTTTGGCCCAGCTATTTGCCTCACATAAACAAATTCAAGGACCAATCGGAAAACTGTTTAAAAATCACAACTTTAAGACCTTTTATAAACCAACTAATCAACTAGGCAACACTATCAGATCGGCCAAGAACTAAAGGGAGCATCTGACCTTCGCCGGTGTTCACAGGATTTTCTGTTCCTGTCGCTCGGTTCACATCGGAACTATCAAAAGCATCAACACCAGTATACAAGAACACAAGCATAGCTGCCACCTCATGTAACCGTAATTGAAGAATATGTTCTATTATAGTAGAAACATGTCACATAATAAAATACAAAGAAACTGCTGTCCTGTCCAATTCATCGCATTACCACGTCCGACTGCAAATGAAGGCCATTGAGATCTATTAGCATCCCAACTATGTTCAACAGAAAAGGAGAAGGTATACATGTCAGTAGTAATCAAAAATGTCGAAATGGACTAGAATACAACTTCGATCGACATCCCACTGGTAGCATACCCGTCAACAACGTGAACCAATCATAACTACCTAGTAACGGTGCGGATCACCTTCCTTCCGTCATCCCCGCAGCTTTTGTTCCTCTGAAAGTATAAAAACGAGTGAATAGGTAGAGCAGAGCTAGCCAATCGTTCGTTAGCGAAAGTTCGGGATATAACTTTCGTCATCACTGTCAACGCAGATAACACTAATGATGTCTGACGTAGTAGCAGACCAAACGTTTAGTACTCCAAGTTCCATTCGACATCGACCTACTAGGCCGGATTTTCTCTTTAATCTAACTTCCTAGGCTTGTTCAAGAGTTGAGAAGCTGATCCTGCTTTTTATTTGATGTTACAGGGACGACAGTTGGGATCGTTTGGCCAACCTCCATTTCCCCTGTAATTCCAGCTCAAAAGCTGGACCGTTGAGAAGCTCTTTCTGTATATCCTATGTTGCAGGAATGACAGTAGGGTCGTACAGTTGACGTCCGTTTCTTCTGTAGACTTTGAAAAGGTGCATATGAAATGCTCAAGTTCTGGTGAAATTACCAAACGTTTGTCTCTCATGTGAGACATACGATTTTGTAGGTACTTCTGGCAAATACCTGAGAAAAAACAACAGCTAATTCAGCTATTGCCGTGCAGAAAGCTAAAGTAAAACCATCAGGCACCGGTTTGGATGGAACTTCATATTTATGAAAAGCTACAATTAATTTCATTTAGTCGGAATGACCACCGACAGGTCCATACAGGTTTTAGGGTACTAGTCCCAAGTGGTTTCGTTCGAGATATTCAAACATTCCCCCTTCATCTGAAATAGTCCACCAAGCACTGAAGAGGTGCGAGGAGACTTGCAAAATCGGTCTATTAATTGATTAACCATACCAACGTTATATAAACACAAATGTTGTCCAAGCAATTAACAAGTATTTTCTTTTGTTCAAGTAGGCTTTGGACGATGCCGAGACAAAACAGAATACAAATCTTCACTGATAGATGTCAAATTTTGATTTAACCAGTAAAGACGCTCTTCAGTTAGTGGTTTCAGTTCAAATGTTAAACACATTCGCAGTGAAGTATGAGAATAATGGAGAATGGGATATGATAATCTGTTTTACACAAACTGGAGAAAATGCACAAGCAGCAAGCAATTTGTATCAAGAGAGGTATCCAGAGAGAAGACAACCTTTTCGCAATATTGCGACACAACCTAATTGATGGTAATCAATTTGGAAAGAAAAGGCCAAAATTATATAAATCAAATAGGGATGAGGAGTTAGAAGAAATAGTAGTTTTAGGAGCTATTGAAAATAATTCCAAAACGTGGATATGAATTGGAAGCGGCAGTGATGCAAAGTTTTGCTTTTCTGACTCCTATTGCACTAATTCATTCGGCAAAAAACTGTCAGAAGGTATCGCCTGTGGTTAGAAAAAACTGGTAGACCTTTCGAACATCTTCTCTCAAGAAATATATTTCATTGTTTGGTCTTTATCATTATTATTATTATTGAACTTTTTTTTGATAGTTATAAATGTAGTATGAGCTGTTAGCAGTTTTATTGAAACTATGCGTTTTAATTACTACTATGAAAAGCATTCCCAACATATGATAGCTGTTACTTAACAATTCCTTTCTATTTTATCGCCGCATCGTCAAAAAGGACATGGTCTATTATAAATGAATTTTTATGCAAACAAAATATAAATAAATATAAACAAAAATGCCAATGGATGAACTGATTCAATATCATTGTTCTACTGTTGTTCTACCAGCGTTGATGGTAAAATTATTCAAGAGATGTCCATTGACGGCCACTTACAGAGAATGTTTTTTCAGGAAGCTGGAGAGCCATACACAAACATGATACAACAAGCTATAGCATCGAAGTTTGGCCAGTAAACCCTCATAATTTACCAGATTATTTGAAGTGCATAATAAAGTGCAATGACTGCAGAAAAACAACTAAGAATTTTCTTATCGATAGACCCTATTATAGTTTAAACGTGTTAGTTTTTCACTGTATGGTATTTTTAATAATTTTACAGAAAATATGGTGATATTTCATATAATAAATTTTCATGGTATGAGTCTGTATATATTCATTATATATCTTTATATCACTTCGATTGTGATTCCATGCTAGGAATCCCTCGTTAAAACGTGAGACCTCGTGAATCTTTAGCTCGCACAAGTTTCGAATTCTGAGAGTTGTCGTAAAAAGGTCACAGCTGGTTAGGGGAAAAACAGATTTTAACAGACAGATTATTTCCTTATATATTTGACTATTATGCATTATGTACTTTCAAATCATTATTCAAATTATTATCCTTATCTGCGTTAATAAGATTAACTATCGAAAAAATTGGACATATTTATTTTTGTTCTTACATTTTTACAATTACCAGGGCCCTTAAAAAAATATTTGAAAGTTCAAAATTGAGGTTAGGCCCAGACAGAAAGTTTTTTGATCACAATCTGATTGCTGATTGAAATACCTGTGACAAAGTTTGAAGAGATGTTTAATGTATCAGCAAACAAAGCCAGAAATAAAATTTGTAATTCTCCAGTTTTTTCAGTATAATTTTGAAACTAAAAAAAACTAGAGTCGATTTTATAGTATCAATTAAGTTTCCGAAAATAGGTAACTTCCACAATTCATCCTATCCTCTACCTTTTGCTATTTAGGTGTTTGACATGCATAAACTTGAATTTGAATAACGCTCAGTGTAGTAGGATATTTTTGAAAATAAATTCGAAGTTCGTAAACATAAGCAAAATAAATACTTCATTCCGATATATCTTTGATTTTTTGCCCAACCAGTCTGTAATTTGAACTTATTTATTTATTATGATATATTTTGAATTCTGTCTTCAGCATAGAGCATGATTCGACACCTACAACTAAAATATATTTTTTTCAACTTACCTCTTCTTCTGATATTTTCCTTATTTCCAATTTTTCTGCCTTCAGACTCAACTCAATACAATGCGGTAACCAATTATTGCTGCAGTAAGGGTTATTGAGTGGTGGTGCTGGTGGAGTATTATCAAAACTATGCCTAAACCTACACCCCGGTCTGGAACAGTGGTCGCCATATCGACAAGGTTTAGATGAGCCCACAGAGGATGTTGGTGTAGAAGATCTATTATTAATATCAACAGTGGTCACTCTGGCCACCACTTTATCCATTTGAGTTTGCCAGAACTGTTTGTGCTGAGGATTGTGTAAGCCAGTATTGACTGCTAGAAGGTTCGGGACAGACTGTGAATAAAATAATAGTAATAAAATAATGTCAAATTTTATTGAACCTAACCTAAATTATGGAATGACGAAAAAATATTAAAATTCAAAGGGGAACAGACTTCCTGTATATTTATTCATATTCTCTACATAACAAAATACCCCTATTTCCATTCCAGATGTACGACTCATTTATATTTCATTCTAAAAATAATACTTATTCAGTGAAAACGAGCTTTTTCTGTGTCATGCAAACTGTTTTACTGACAGGCGTGACAAGAGGCAGTATTTTTGTTCTGATGTGTGAAAAGTGATTTCATTAGACTTTTTTATGACAGAGGTTCCAATCCTCCTTATCAGAGTAATGTCTCAGTTAACTATTTTTACTAAAAATTTAACTGAGCCATATTTTTTTCAATATACAGGCCATATTTTTTAGCTGATACCACTATTGCTATCTCGGAAACGGTAGATCCTACAAGGCGGTTAAATGGAACAACAGTTGCCTATTTATGGATGCAACACACTGGTATTTTTAGATCTATAAAATCATCAACGGTTTCCGAGATATTTGCAAAAAACTGGAAATGACAGATTTTTTTTCGCTTTACCGCCTCCATTTTCAATAATATCCAAAAATGACAAA
>WOGM01000728.1:0-11480 GCA_015342125.1 Leptinotarsa haldemani | reverse complement strand
AAACTTAACAGATTGTCTGTGGTCTGAATTCCTGGCCATACTGGTCTGGAAGGCAATGAGGTTGCTGACTCCCCTGCGAAGGGGGGTGCTGCAAGCAGCTTCATAGGACCAGAACATGTCATTGATGTCATTGGCATCGCTTTACGCTTTGCCAAACAAAGATTGAACATCTGAATGACAGTATCTTCCAGGATTGGCTAACTCCAAGGCGTTAATTCACCCTTCGAAGTTTGACACCAAACAGTTGTGTTGGACTACAGTAGGGATGGACTAAGATGTCTAACATGCCTTTTTACGGATCAGTGTCATTTGAATCATCATATGCAGAGACTCGGATTGTCGGAAGACATTGTGTGTCGCCTCCGTTTGGAAAATTGTGAAACAGCAGAGCACATACTTTGTGCTTGTCCCGCTGGGAACCGAATCAGGTTTTTAGAGTTCGGCAGAGCCGTACTCTTACCATCTGACCTGAAAGACCACTCACCATACAAATTATCGGCTTAAGAAATTGGGTTTATTCGAGTGTGAATAGGTGTGAGCCACAATAAACACTTGCGGGTTGCGGTGGAGGGTCGAATAGGCCCACTCACTTTGGAGCTAACCTAACCCAACCTATTCTGCAATTAATGTTTGAACAAATGTTTTTTACTCTCCCTAGTATCCCTAAAAATATATCACATTGTGATACTATACTATAAGTAAACTATTTTGAAATGTTTTTGTTTCCACTTAGTTACCGACACATCAATACTTTTTCGACTATAATATCCGTTAACCAGAGGGGTTTGATCCAGTTCGTATCAGTTATAATAAACGGTAAATTACAAATAACCAATAATTAATCGATATCAAAATTACATAACTTATGATGAAGAATGGTTGATTGATTTATTTTTTAATTATTTGTTTGTATATCAATTTTGTCAAATATTTTCTGAATAAATATTGCTGAACGGTTTAATCTTTCAAACTAAGCTTCACCTCCAAAACTTGTAATTTACAGATTCTGTACATCTTCACTTTTTACTGTTATTATCATCCTCGAAGTAGACACGAATACACGAACTCGCAATAAATTCGCCTTTTTTGCAAAGGAGCCGGAAACCTATAAAATTCAACTAACTGCATTAACAATGCTCTCGCTGATCAATATAGAAGCAATTCAATCCCCTGGAGGGCTGAAAAGGGCATCAATTTTCCCCTTTACTTGGGTTTTATTGCATCCGAAATATGATTCCTTTTCTTATGGTGAAATTCAGTGGGATACAGCGGTTATCGTGAATGCTTAGCGATAGAGGTAATAAATTCCATGAATTTTTATCGAACGAGTTTCTTGTTAGATTTTGGGTTTCTATAGAGAGCAGGAAAAATAATAATACTGGAAAAGACAAAATCAAAAGTTTCCTTCAAAATAATATAAAATAAAAACGATAAAAATAATAAAATCTTGCAGGAAAACCTGCAAGATAAATTCTTCAACTCTGGTGGCGGAGGCAGATGTCAGCTTCTGAAAAGTTAGGACAAATATCTGTTCAATTTCTTTACTCTCTTTTGATAATCAAAATTGATAAATTAGACAAGTTACTGATGATCAATGCATTTTTTGTTAAAAAATATGTTGGATTTACACAATAACTTATTGGGGTGAAATGAAAAGTTTTCCCCCTTTCAAACCCTTGTAAAGTGTTCCGTTACAATTTTTATTTTTCAGATTGTGAAAATGTCCAGAAATGTCGATAAAGTGTTCAAATACTCAGTGAAAACACATCAAATACATTTGAAAATGAATGTCACTATTTATTTTCCCATGGAAACATGTCCATTTCATAAAATCTAACACGTATGCTATTTGGTTTCTTCTTCAAGGGTAACCTGTTAATCTGTTCGAACAGTATCGAAATAATTTGAGCTTATAGAAAGTTTATTAGATTATTTTTCATCACCCCGATTTTTTAAATACTCTGTATTTAACGATTCAAACAAAACACGAAGCACGTGCAATAGGACCATTTCATTTTCATTCAAAAAATGATATCAGCACGTAATTCAAATAACAGTGGCAAAAATTCTCAGAATAAGCACCTCCAATATTTCAGAAAACATTCTCCAAGACTTGGTTCAGCGAAACAGGCCATGACGTCAAGAAATATATGAAATGCAAATACATTATGTTCATTTCAAAGTAAGAATGAAATAAATAAAACTTCAACTTCATTATTGCACAAACATACCACCTAAATATATCGCTTCACTTTCCTTTTGCTGGAACAAATTGAATCTGAATAATTGAACTTCAGAAACGCTTTTAGACATTAAATTTGACAAAATAAGCAGTCCTCATTCTTATTGAAGATCAGACGGGGTTCAGATGCTCTACCGACGATCGCATATATCTAACGACGTCACATTAGCTTTCGACAAACGTGCAGTTTAAGTCGCTTGTGGAGATAGCGGTAAATGCTATCGATTTTAACTATTAGTAATTGTATTCCGGATGACAAGCACTAAACAAATATATAAAAAATACATAAAATTTGATGGCCGTTTCGGAAAAACAGAACTAGAGTTATAAAGACGTTCTCTGACATGATATGAAGGTGTTTGCGAGAAATGAGGTTTGTTTATTCATAATTCTGAAAAAATGATGATATGGGATACCACATATACCACCAATACCATAAAAAATGTTAACGGACAGTTTTTATTCTAATATTCTATTTCATTTCAGATATTTTAAATTGCTCTCATGTAACGTGTTTTATTCATTGTAAACCAATGATTTTCATGTTTTTCCACCATAATTTCGAAACTTTGTTCAATAAAACCTGTTATCGAGTATTACCAAAATAAAAATGTGCAATTTTTCATTTCTTATATATTCAATGATTATATTATACAACATTATGAATAAAAACAATTATTTCTTCCTTATATACATTTCGAGAATCAAAGAAAATATATGCAAAAACATGAAATGGGACAACTACAAATAATATGAAAAGAGAATCATTTGGAATACGGTATTAGATTTTAACTATAAATAGGGAAATATTTTCAATAGTTATATATTATATATTACATTTCCAAATTATCGTTTCATCGTCGAACTAAGTCGATAACAGAATTTTATCTGCGTTTTTTCCTCATTGTAGTCAAAAAGCTTATCATTTTCTGAGTAGTTCAGTCTTGAATCTAATGTGATTTCAATAGTAAGTCCCAAGACTTTGATATTGATATGAATAAATCCCCTAAAAGTAATTCCGTCTTTATTTTGTGTTCCTAGTGCTTGGAGCTGCTACCGTAATGGTGCCCTCCAAATTGCACGTTGGTGTAACTGTAGCCGCCTTTACCACTTCCTCCGTAACTGCTCCCTTGACCACCTGCAAAACCACCCCCGATGCTTCCTCCATGTCCTGCAAAATTACCTCCGAGGCCTGCAAAATTACCTCCGAGGCTACCTCCAAAACCTCCTTTCAATCCTCCTCCTATATATCCCCCGTGGCTACCCCCAAAACTTCCTCCGATAGAGCCACCGAAGTCTCCTCCAAAACCAGCTCCTCCTCCAATTCCTACTCCACCTCCAATTCCGGTTCCGGTCCCAGTTCCTCCACCGCCAACGTTTATAGGTTGTGGTACTGGTACTATAACGGTTTGGGGTATTCTAACCGCATAGGGTTGTGGAATCGTCACAGGGTAAGGTTGTGGAACAAGTACCTGAAGTTGAAAAAGGAAATTTATCAGAGTATTACCTTTAAACCGATAGATCGATGAAAAAATTGACTCTCGTGGTCTCGTTATGCAATTCAATGAACAGAACCAAGAGACCGAAATGAAATTTCAGAAATATCAAGATCATGATTGAAATTTAGTCGTATAATATAATATTTTTATTTCGGATGGATATGTTATACTAAATTTCAATGAAACCAAAAAGAATACGCCACGTATTGTTGATGCATCTAGCCGCGTCAGGTAGGTCGGCTATTGTTGATAAATACTAGTCATTTATAGATTAGTAATACTTTCAAACAAATATTTTGTTGAAATTTCTCGTTATTCATTTAATAAAATTTATTTAATTTGAGAATTCATATTTTTTTTATCATATCGATGTATTCAGCAAGGAATTTATCAGAAATTTATCTTTACGAATTCCACTTGGCCTTTCTCAGATGTATGTCCATTTTTGGGCAATATTGAGCTGTTTATTCTCATGATATTGCCGAGCAATGAAGTTTTCGTTAAAAAAATAGAAATTCATCAATGACATTTCGAGGTATTGTGGTATTACTATTGAAGCATTTCTGAAAAAGAAGTTGTTCGGCTTTATACTTATCCATTATTATACAAAAAAATATGATACATTTCTAAAGGAGTTCCTTTTCCAGACATCTGAAAGTTGGATTAACGATTGAAGGAAGCATTTGAACTGCGTCTAACAATGTGTTAATTTTATTTCTATCAGGTTTTTTTGTTGAACTGATAAAATACGGATAATTAAGGCTTTAGTTATGGCGGGATTAGATTTCCGATGGATGCAACAAGAAAATTTGTTTTCTTCATTTATTTCTCAGATTGTGGAAGGTTATGAACCCAAAAAACGGTATTAAATAGGAAAATTGATGTTAGGTAAAGAGCCGGCTCAAGGAGACTCGCGTTTGATGCAAGAAATTATCTGAGTCAACTTTGGTAGCAGTTCAATGAGGGCATTTCCGAATTGTCAAAAAAAAAATGTTTTGTAACTGTTGTGGTTTTGAAATGAAAGACCAATTATAATTTCAAAATGAGTGAACTGAAGAACTAAAAAGTGAGTTCGCAAATAATGCCAACTTATGGATCTTATTATCGATTTTCTTCAAATTCAAAGCCTAACATTTTTTCACGTTAGATTATCTCAGTTTGTCATTTACATATTTTTATATGCTTCATGAAAACTTTGTTATATTTCTGATCACGGAAAGTTAAAAATCCTGAAAGAAAACAAATGAGCATATAATAAAGAATGTAGACAATAATTGATTGGCCTGAGGAACGCCAATGTATTTCAGACCGACTAAATCAGAATTTTTTGTAATGGGTTTTCAATGGGTTTTTAATACGTTGAAATATGTTTTTTCCAATAACCAGCTATCGCACCCCTACGAACAATAACCCTCAGAAGTCGAAACTTGTGCGAGCTAAGAACTAACGAGGTCTTACCTTTTAACGTGTGATTCTTAACTCGTCTTAATAGACTTGTCTTCGAAAAATTTCAAAAATTGTCGTGACTGTTTACGTTCAATTGAACGTACTACTCTCGAAAACATTTTGAGTAGCGTAGTTAGTTGTATAAAAGTAAAGTTTTTACCTGTACGGGTACTTGAACTGGTACTTGCACTGGCTGTGGTACAGGATACGGGACAGGTCTTGTAACAGGAACCGGAACAGGCCTGGGTACTTCTACTGGATATGGTTGTGGTACTGGTACCTGCACCGGTCTGTTAACGACAACAGGGTACGGTTGTGGTACACGCACTGGCACTGGTCGATTTACTGTTACAGGATATGGCTGGGGTACAGGTACCGGAATCTGTTGAGTTATGGTTTGTATCTGGGTTCCACCTCCTCCCAAGGCACCACCTCCTCCCAAGGCACCACCTCCTCCCAAGGCTCCACCTCCTCCCAAGGCTCCACCCGCTCCCAAAATACCACCTCCTCCTAATGTACCTTTTTCATAACCACCTCCGAGTCCTCCATGACCACCACCGATTTCTCCATGACCTCCCGCGATCCCTCCATGGCCTCCATCGAACCGTCCGTGACCCAAACCACTTTTTATATTCCCAGCAAGAACAAGGGATGACAGAGAAATGACGTGGAGGATAATCTGTGGAAGTAATGAGGACATAATAAAAAAACGGAAACAATCTAATAATTGCTACAGAATACTCAAACTAGGGTATTGTCGAATACTGTACTTGCATATATATTCCTGACCGAATGTATTAAACAGTTCATGTTTTACAGTTTATCAGTTGAAAACCTCTTTCGTGATGTAATGATAAATCACCAGTATTACGGGAAAATAAAAAGTTATCATGTCTTTGTTTTAACATTTTCGCATTTTGTTTTAGAAATAACTGTTCAAAATTTCATTTTCAGGAATGTTCTTCATCCTGTACCATATGATTCAAAAGTTTAAATAGTTTAAATTTTGTTATGAAATGTTTGCCCTCATCTCAACGCGGGCTACCAGAAATTTATATTGTAACGAGTGAGAAATTGAAAATTAAATAATATTCAAGTAAATTGAATGTGAAAAAATGTTTGGTGCCTACGAATAATGTTACACTTAACCTAACCACAATTTCAAATCTTACGGTTACGGCACCCCTATTTTAATCGTCAACTATTCACCTAACAACAACAAATGTCCGAAAACCGTATCTATGGTAAGCCTTTTTTGAGTGCTAAATCCGATAAAACTATCAATTCATATCAAGACAATCGGTACTCTTCATGTCTATATAATTTTTTGGACCCGGATGTCCAGCAGGTATCTATTAGCTGCCTCCATGGTAATTGGAAACACAAAATCTAACCACGAACCTGCAGCTGGCTTCTGCTAATGGCTCCATGTATTTGAACTTCTTTTGGCAACCAAGTGTTGCTCAACCTTGCACTTGGATGCACCATACTGATAGCTGCGCCATACTGCACTACATCGGTGGTTTTACCGATTTCTCGGTCATCGATGAAACCACGACAGCCTTCAAACCCGAATAAAGATAGTAACACTAAAAATCTCGGCTGCGAAAGCCTTAACCAATTTATCATCTCTTGAAGGATTATCTCTTGGAGATATACATAGATATATTTCATAATAACTAATCCTCACCAGAGATGTGAAGTACTGAAGGCATTTTCATTTGATTTCACCAATAGGCAAATGCATAATATGATGCTAGCAATAATTTCGGAAAGATCTCGGTATTCAAGTTTTCATTAGTATCGAATTATTTTCTGTAACTTTTTCATTATCAATTGAGTTATTGAGAAAAAAATTACCATGAAAGTGGTTCAAGTCGGAGAACCTGTAATACAGAAGATTGGTTGAAAAATAACTCCCAAACCAAATTTATCCAATATCATACATTGGCTATATTTTTTTTAAATTTGCAATTTCATGGAGGCTTTCGTAATTTGTGTGTTACATGTGTTACTTTTCCAACTTTCTTTATAATACATTATTGGACACCAAGCATATACCACTTGTGAAAGTGGTACATAAAGTGGTCAATAAATTTTTTCAAATCGATTTGATTACTACACAGTCATATAAGGTAATTGAAATTATCTGTTACAACTAAACGTACAGGAAATCAGGTATCTTTCAGTTCTATTTTCAATGGAAGTTGTAATCAAGTTTTGAATTTTGTTTCATGAGATAATATATTGAGGATGTTACCCAAATCAAATCTCAGGATATTCTGAAACTTTTTTTGGTCAAATCACCAATATCACCAAGCACTTCATATCAGTTGGTGTTGAAAAAAAAATTAAAAAACTATATACTCACTTGGTATGGCTTCATTTTACACGAAGACGGAACACAGAATGATTATAAATCATCAGCTCTTCATATTATATACTTACTATAGTATTTTCCCTTCTACGAATTTGTTTTTTTGCGCTTTCTCTAAACCATCTTCGCCGCCTCGCGCGATGCATTTTCACATGGATTCATGCTTGGTTGGTCAGATGGTCTTTACCAAATACTGCCTTACACGTTAAACACTACCAGTGGTGTATCTCTCGATTTCGTATCAGAAGGATAACATTTTGAAAATATATTTAGGCATCTCCTGAAACGTAGCTGCAAAGTAACGAAATATATATATAAGCTGTCACAAACTGTAAGGTAATGCTTACACTGGATAGATATATTATAAACAAATTTTTATTTAGCGCTCATCAACACTTCTTTATCCTCTTGTCACTACATAATTATGGTATCCACAAGTAAGCTGTGTATTTTTCTTTCTTTCAAACTTCGTTATTAATATGAAACAATGTAACTGGTTTTACCTATCACATTCATACTAATTGAAGATTCATTATTTCGTGATGATTTCCTGTGAAATAATTGAGGTGCTGATTCAATTTAAGGAAAAGATTACCGGATAATCTGTAATGTCTGTTATAGATTTGTTGAGATACATTGACTCGATATAACTATAGAATTGAGTTCATCTTGTTTTGTTGAATACCTAATAGAGCATTTCAATCAATCAATCGGGAAAAGATAGGCTGAAGTGTTTCATAAACTCCGTTAACGATATTTGATTTACAGAGTCCCAAATCCAGAGACACCCAAATAATAAAAGTAAATCCCTTATATCCAAATGAAATAATTCAAAAAAGGCAAAATGAAACTTCTGGCGTGGAATAAATCCAAAACAAGCATTTTTCCATTTACTGTGAATGCTGCTGATTGAGAAAATTTCTTGTTTTGAAAAAATAAAAAAAAATGTAAACAGAATGTTATAAATCATCTATATTACACTTGCACAATCAAAATTGATTATGAAAATATATTTTTGAAAATTGCAGATAAATGTAAGGAATTCGTTTTCAAATGTTGTCACTTCTGAGTCATGAAATTTTCCGAATATCACTCTGGTGAAAATGCTCTTGCATTCGTATTAGGAAGCTCTGATAATTGAAAACTTTGCTAACAGCATTGTCATCGTCATTAAATTCAAAGCAGACTCCAACACTTTCTGAATTGTGATAATCGAATGTCTGTCGTGAATGGTTGCTTATTGTATCTAGGTTGATATGTTTTGATTCTCATTGAAGTTTGCATAGAAAATTGAAATAGAATTGCAATGGAAATTTTCATGTCTCCATTCAGTGAGATTTGGATTCGTAGAATAGTGAAATTCTAACTGAATGCACATTTTGATTTTCTAGTGTCACTCGCTTTCCGAAAAGATTACCCAATTAATAATAAATTGATTATTAATTATTTGATCTAACTATATTTGATCATAGCTGTTGTCGATCAAAACGAGATGGATAGTTTAAAAAATTCTGAAATATGTTTTATTATATAACAGAAATTAGTTAATACAAGGTGACAGGAAATACGATAAATTTCTTGTAGGAGATAAAGTAGAGTGATTGTTCAGGTAATTCGATCATGTGATGCCATGTTCGAAATTTGGTTATTTCTGAGTTACTTGAAATTTTAAATTATATCGATTTCAGGTTAAAATGATTTTGTTGACAGCCAAATAATCAGCCAATAATAAGCTAGAAAACGCAGCTGACCTTTCTGTTGATGCTGAAAATAAATGAAATATTATTATTATATAAAAAAATATGATGTTTTAGGTAAATAGTAACTGAAAGTTTCGGACGTTATATAAAATGACTGCAAATGTGCTCGTTTTCAATCTTTTAAATTAAACGTAAAATATGTATGTTCTCAAATAACTTAAAATAATATTTGCAGTTTTGACTATGAATTACCCGAAAGTTTTATTGGCTGGATGGCAGTTTGAACATCTCATTCAACAGTTGTATATTGTTGAATATAAAGTTAGTATCTCACTGTGAAAATGATTATTTTGGGTTACCCTGTACGAAAATCAAATTATTGGTCATCACTGAATGCAGTATTGAGAGCCTTACAGATGAAGTATCACAGGACCAAAATTACAATTTAAAATATCAGGAATGACTTCACCACGCCAAAACCAGTGACGTAATATCAAATCGGTATTCAAAAATAAAAATCTTCATATTTCAGGACTTTTGTCAAAACAACATTGCTTTCGAAATAACAAATTTATTTCCTAATTCAGCTGCTCACTATTAATTTTTTCTAGAGAGTTGTCGTGTAATAATTGATTAAACCGCTTAGCCAATTAATGATATGAAATATCAGTCACTTTCTACCCTTCGAATTAAAGGAAAACTGGTTAACTTATTTACTGAAATACCTAATGAATTATAATTGAATAGCTATTTTTGACAGAGTTCTTCTTTAACATTGATTATGCGAAATTTCGTCTCCGATATTTTAGCCTCGAAGTGGTCGATCTACAATAATCGAGAACGAGAATTTGATACCCTGGCGGAGACTGATGGAATTGATCGACTTGTGATACGCTGGCAAAAGTGCGCTAATTCAAATGATTAAATTGAATAAGTATTCACTGATATATCACAGTTGAAAGTAGACTCATGAAAACGGACCAAATCTCTGAAGCAACCCAATATGAGTAACCAAGTGTCGTTAATGTCGATTTGCTCACACGGCAAAAAAAATGAAAAAAATTTGGTAATACTGTAAATTATTCTGTCATCGTCAAACTTCCCAGAACCCTTGTGAAATTGGTATTTTCAATTGTTATTTTATCTGTTTGGAGTGAAATATTTGTCCCAAGTGTTAATTGGATTAACTTGTAGCAGGATTCATTAATTGGATTCATTAATTGGATTAACTTGTAGCAGGATTCATAGAAACAATAAATCATAATTTTTTGAATTCTAATTCAACCTTCAGATCTGTATTATCTGCAGAAATGAAAAATGCCAAATCCCGTCGGTAATTTCAGTCAATTCCTTCACACGAAACAATTGATTGTATTGAAGTGAAGAGTGTTTACTAATTTTCTGAAGACTTAAGAATACCGTTTCAAGTGATGTTTTATGGTTTAGGTTTTCATCAGCAAGCACTGAAACGTTCCCACTTTATTTTACTTGAATGAATAGTCAGATTGTGTATCGACTATGTCTACAAAGTGAATCGAAACACCAACATTGCTCTTCAGATTTCAATATCATATGATTTTGTCAATAGTACTTGTGACGTCAGATCTCTGCCATTTTTCAAAAGGTAAACTTTTTTGGGAGTTTATCCTACCACTGTTCTGGAGGTAGGGGTTTTCCAAAAATTTGTGTTTTCGACCATGTCGCCCACAAAGTATTCAAGTATGCCACTGGCGATTGCTAGTCCATTGATTGAGTTCATAGATCTAGTGAATTAGACAAGGAACCCCTTAATCAAATGAGGTTTCTGCAGCGGATTCATGCTTTTGCTTTGCATTAGTTTTTGCAATCTTATCTCTCTTCGAGTAATTCGATTCCGTATTAAATATTCTCAGGATAAGATCCTGTGAAAGTTTTTTTAATTAAGTGAGTATTGTTCACGTAAGCGGCATTTTTGGATGGAAACTTGAAATGCAGTGATATCATTTTTCCTGGGTCGTTATAAAATTCAGGCAATGAGTTGTTTCAAGATATAATTATCTGCTCCAGCGGATTGTGACATTGATAGTATGACATTGTATGTATAACGGCATTTAATATTCCACAAATGATACATCTGTTCTTCCGTTAATCAGCTGTCACCCCCATACGAACGACAACTCTCAGAAGTTGAGAAACTTGTGCGAGCTAAGGACTAACGAGGTCTTACCTTTTAACGT
>WOGM01000727.1:0-11456 GCA_015342125.1 Leptinotarsa haldemani | reverse complement strand
TGGACATCTTGGAAAACAATTTTAAACAATATACTATAACGCACGCCACACAAAACACACAAACGACTGATTTCAACCCTGTGCTGGTACCGAACTCGTACCAAGAAGGCGAATTCACCAATGAACGCTGCCCTTTCCATCTGATATTGGGCGATCACGTGAACATCACACTTCAGTTTTGTTTTGTTTTACTCTATCTTGGATTTGGATAGACTATAGTCATTAACGGATAAAATGTGAAAGATTGAAGGGAATGCAAAATTATAAAAAACTCTAGCCTGACCACGAAAAAAAAAGAGTACATAAAATATATTACAAAATAAAAAACAACTTGAATGCTGAATGCTATCAGTTTATTGTGAAAGATAGTGTTTTGGTATTGGATATTTCTAATGCCGATAAAAATGAAGCAATGTTGAACCGTTCACAAATATATTATGATTTTCAATTATATATAATTTGTCTTGTAGAATGTCATTCATGGATTTTTTTATGAACTTTTTAGCAGAGTTGCTGTCCAAAATATTTATACAAATACAATACAATACAAATGGTTTTTCACTAGTTAACAAGGGTAATATCAGTCTCATAATATCTTCACCGAAAATAGATTTGAAAAACTTCTCTTATTCTCACAGATTTCTTAAGAAACAATTCTGAAAAACTGCTAATATACATTTTTTCAGGACATAGTAGAAATGGAGAAAGCTACAACATCTAAAGAACCTCTATGCAAGCAGAAAATCCACCGAAAAGTCTTAGATAAAGGACTGCCAGAAGACGTTATGCCAGGAATAAAAAATATCAAGGTTTATTTAAGGTGAGCTTGGTTGAAAGGTGTACGTTTCTACATGAAATATTTCCAGGAAGAATTACCACCTGTGCCCTTATCCGGTATGTTGAATAAGCACGGTGGGAAAGTTAGATTAACTTTTAAATTGGAAAGCGATCAGTTGTGGTTGAGTACCAAGGAAAGAACCGAGAAGTTACCCATGGGCTCCATCAAAAGTGTAGTTTCGGAACCTATAGAGGTACGAGCAGTATCATATAATGGTAAGACAATTGTCTTAAACACAGCTCTATGAAAGCACTGGAAAACCACAGAGTATTTATTATAGTCGATTATCTATAATTGATAATTCAAACTTTTCAACTTTTGATTATTCATATTTGACAGTTCCAACGGTTGATTACCCGTAATTGACAGTTTGACAAGATCAAAACTGTTCCAGTTTTAACCTTAGTTAACACTTTGAATTGTCGATTATAGTTTAAACTGTCGATTTTAGCAAATATATAGTTTTAACGGTTGATCATTTATAAGTATCTACAGAACAGTATAACTATCCTAATACCACAAAACAACAAAAATATAATTATAAAAAACAGGAACACTAGATAAAATAAAATACAAATCACAAACAGCAAACATAGAAACATAGTCACAAACTGACTGTCAATCAGGTTCTCTTTAGATTGAGGAAAATGTTCCATGGTCTGTCAGCGTTGGAGTGGATTATTCTTCACAAGGAAATTCAGGCACTGGTAACGAAGCACATACTCTGCCGACTGGCCTGAAATATCACTCACCTATTAAAGTAATGGGCTTTGTTAAGAAGCTGGATATAGTTGGTTGAGTTTGATTTGGAGTCTGCCACAATAAAAAGCTCAGGGGTTGAATAGACTCACTTCAGACCTATCTACTAGGTCGGTTTCAATTATTTGACGGTCATCTGAAGAAGTATGTCTATAAAAATTTTGAGATTAGTATAGAGTGAGACTTTTGAGTGTTGAAATATCATTAAAGATTAATAACAATATAATTGCACCAATATATGATTCTTGAGGAACACCTGAAGTTGCTTAAATATTCTTGGCGAGATCAGTGTAGATCACATTGAAAAATTTCCTCGGGTTTCATGAAATGAAGATATTCTGGCATTCAGCACTTTCATAAAATTGTAATATACTCAGTTTTCACACCATTTCTTACAGGGAATTCAATTGGGGCCCACCGAAGCTTCTCGATATTGGATCTACTGGGTTCCAGCACAGTATATAGATGCCATTAAAGATGCCGTTTTGGGAAAGTGGCATTATTTTTGATTTGAAGGCATTTCCGCTTAGAAAAAAGCTGATCATCATAGAGTTGGAAAAGTTTGCAAAAGTGACGGTTATATTAACCATCATTAAGCATTCTACTCAAGATAATAAAATCAAATTTCGTTTGTTATAGTAAATTCTCGTAGATTTTATAATTTTATACATTTATATATGTTTTGCTCGATCAGGATAATTCTCAACGGAAATTCAAACTACTTGTTTCTACCGAATTATGTATTCACTTTTGTCAGAAGATTCGTCAGTATAATGTAAATGATCGCATAGTAAACTCCTTGATGAGTATCTATTTTACTGAATACATTGTTTATTCCATTGGTAGTTTTATTTCATTATTTTACTGATTCATATTCAAATATAACAATAAGTACTCGCCTCAAAATCTAGATATTTCACATATGATCGTCAAAAGTTTGGCCCTTCGAACCGGATTGAAAATAATTTTTTGAATACTTTCACCTTTTTTACATGAAATATTTTGTCTTTATTCATTCTTTCCAATATTTGAGTTTTTTTGCAAGAAATATTTCACCACATTGCTGAGAAATTTGGTTTCTCTCTAATTTTCAATAATACCCTACTTTCTCATTTATTTTTCAATCAAATTTTTTACTTTTGAGTCTCTTTAATAAATTTTCATAGGTTTTCAGCCAAAAGTGTTTCTCCACTAGTTTGTAATTAGTTTTTAAGTTGTCATCAGATTTATGATGGAAATAATTGAATCATCTTGTAAATCAAAAGGGAAGGATTTTGAAATAGAAAAAAGTTAACTTCGACAGTAATCAAATACTTGTAATTTGATATCTAGTGCCAAAAAGTTGAATCGGGAATGGAATTTGAAAAATAAGATGTAGAACAAAGAATTTTTATCAAAATCTTTAATTGCTTATAAAAATAGGGCATATGAATATCTACAACTACACCAGCAAAACATTAATTTTCGCTGAGTTACTTTCTTCTTTACTCACTTCACTTTCAGCATCATCAAAGGCTTCCAGTCGCATCCGTAATGTATTTGTATCTAAACCCTAAGAAGAATGCCAAAAATAAATTAAAATGAAATACATTTCCGAGAGTAATGATAAAACCCTGATACAATCACGTGATTGGATATTTGATAGGTAGAATTGGAACCTCTGGCGTCAAATAATTCTTTAAATTGATTGGATATTGCTTTGTTCAAAAGACTCTTTGAGGTTATAAGATTCAGTATTTGAACTGCAAAAGAGGGCCATGTGTTCAAACTAGGCAGTTAATTGCAGAGAAAAAGATATTGACAGTTATGGCCCTCTCTGTTATGGAAACGGTGTATCTTATACACAAACATAGTTCGAAACTTGAAAATATTTCTTCGTGTTATAATACTCGCTGAAAATCTAAAAATAACTTAAAATTACCCTTTTATCCCTCATCCTTAGTAAAGGACTCAATTTTCTAAAACGGTGTTAAAGTTTATAACCATTTTCCGTCTCATTCTAGAGAGAGCCACGATAGTGCTGAAATCTTTAGAAAATACAAAAAAAACTTCTCGTAAAGAAACCCTAGTATCGTTTGCAAGAATTTTACAATGACAACTTTCAATGAAAAATGTGAACTGTCTATTCTTTTGTGATTTTATTGCTGTTATTGTATAGGATACTCGCTTAGAGCGATGACATAAGTTGAAAAATTCGACAAAATGGTCTAGTAAATTTTTTTTTCAATATTTTATTCGTTCTTGTTTACATTTATTATATCAAATAAAATTTTATGTATGTGATTTATGTATGTGTATACATTTGAAATGTTCAAATAACAATTTCTATAGGTGCACATTTATTTTATTTATATTTTTATATGCCAGTGTGTACTTCTGCTTATATTTTATTTTTGTAGTGTGTATCATTTACTTTGTCAAGAAAACTAACTTTTTCGCCAATAAAGTATATTTTGATTTGATAATAATGCTTCTGTAAATACATTAAATTGCTCGCTTTCTTCAGTCTTCAATAGACCTAACTTCACTTATGACATGACCATTCAGACTTTATCAAATTTAATTATGAATTAAATATAAATTTATGAAAGATTTGATTTTCTGGTGAAGCGAATATGCCAAACTAGGTTGTCAACGCACAATGCAAATGCTAATGTGTTTTAGACAATGACTGATTATATTTATGTTGACAGCTTCGATTTCTTCAAAAGAGTGAACGTATTGTCTTTCTTAGTTTAATTTGGAGTCAGACTTCAATAGGGCAGAGTTCGGCCTTAACGGTGAGTGAATTACCAAAAAACATGCTCTCCCACTCAACCTACAAAAACTTTCTAAAACCAATACAGGAAAATTTAATAATTATAATACTGAATTAGTAATCACACATTAAACCATAAATTATAACCATTACAAAAAAAATATATCAAGCTGTACAAACTATTCTCAATTAATTGGATATTTGAAATAAAGGCAGTTACTGATTTTTTTCAACACCTTTGCAGCAATTGTTTGTATAAAGGTGCTTTAAAATTTTATTAGAATTGATATTTTCCGAAATGGGTACAGATACAGTTCATCTACCACAGTAAATTATGAAGCATATCATATACTGCAGAAATAGCACAGAATAAACTGATTTGGATTATAATAATACTTGAACAGCGGCATATATCACGAAGGTGTTTTATTAAAATGGACAAACTTTTCTAATATTGAAAGGTGTACAAATATAAATCTTGGCAATATTAAAAGAGAAAGATGACCTGCAAACGAAAGTTCTGAAGCGCGGAATTTCGAAAGCAATTTTTAAGATGAATATTCACATTATAAATTTCAGGGTAAAATTTCATTCTCATTTCACTTCGAAGATATTGTGGTTTTTTAGACATGATTTTGTATATGATGAAATCTAACCTACCTATTTCCGAGAATACAGACGTTATGTGACCGCACAGTCCTTATAAGCCTGAATGTCAATTTGCAGTGAAGCCTGACCATATATACAGTCAGCTTAGTATTTTCAAGGCATCAACCGCAACCCGCAAACCCGCTAACTTGGAGCCTGAGACGCCCCATCCTCAACTTCTTAATATTGTAAAAAGACAAGAGTTGCAATAGACAAGTTCTGAAGAAAAACGAGTCTTCCAAAACCCAGCTTGGTACATCAGAAACAAAACCCAGCTTGGTACATCAGAAACAAAACCCAGTTCGGTACATCAGAAATAAGAACTGAGGATGATATCAGCAAGACAAGAAAGTCAAATGTATTTTTATTTTCCTTTCTGAGCGGATCGGAAGTGTCGAGATAAATGAGATATTTGACCATGTTCACCTCGACAGCTTCTATTCCAATTGAAAAGCATACTGAAAGTATTTCCATCATATGCACCATGGCATTTCTATCATATGCATCTATGATGAAAGAAGCGACCTCTACTAACAAACTAAGCGCAGGGTGCCAACACTTGCACGTTTGGGAATAACAGGAGTAAAGAAAACTACAACTGCATTGGAGATACTCTTGAATAATCCTTCGTCACATTTTGTAATGATGGAGAAAGAAAGAGCGTGCCAATTCACCGACCTAAATGAGACCGGGAAAAATAGAAATTTTTGAATGAATGGAGGAGTGAACATCTAACATGTTCTCCGACCACATGACACTCAAGTGTATGCAACTTTGCAACGAGCAAGGAACATTATTTCGATGCCTCAACAAAAAGAGTGAATCAAAATTTTCAGTCTGCCAGGCTGCACTGACAAACCCAAAAGTGACATCGGGACTGGTCTGGGAATTCTGTGAGGAACTGAGGAACCTGGCAGACAGGAATATAATGAGAATATACTGCATGCCAGGACACTAAGGCAACATGAGTAATGAAAAATCTGACGAGTGTGTCAGACACAGATCCTCACCTCTATATATAGGTCCTGAACCAGCTGTGAAGGTACCAAAATCTTTGGTACGGAACCAGTTTGAGAAATGAAGTCTATAAGAAACATAAAGGGTACTGGTAGAACATAGTATGGAAGAACATAAGATATGTCCAGCAAGCAATATGTACACACTAGTACAGTGAACAAGATCATTTAAATGGGTGTCACGAAAAGATAGGGGGAAAACAGCAAATGAAAAATAATGTAATCATCTCTCAAATGGTACATTAGAGGCAGGTAAATTTTTTAAACCTTTTCAGAGAGAATCGAAAATGAGTAGATAAACGAAACTACTGAACATAGAAAAAATCAAAAGTAACATCATAGTGTAGAGAAATTTCAATCCAGTTTTTACTTCTTTGGGTGTATTCGAGCCCAGGTCATCAGTAATAAGTCGTATGCATTGAATCACGATTTCCAGATATATGTGTATGAGTGGCAATTTTTCAAGTATCAAATATCAAAAACATGCATTTTTGTAATTTCAAACTTGTCACTTAGGACTTTAGCCGTTGTATGAATCCATCTTTTAATTATCCTTCTGCTCAGGGTGGATTCATGCACCTGTTTCGAGTTGAAAGTTGTGAAAAATTATAAGCAGCCTGAGTTTATAAAAAATGAAGATTTGTATGCTTTTCTGCACTAAATTGATTATTTTCATAAATAATGGTTGGGCTCAACTTAGGAAGTTACTTACTTTTCATCAACCTCTGAATCAAATTTTTATATGATGATGGTAGATATTAGCAATTGGTGTGATTTATTGGGATTCATGTGAGAATTTTGTTCAGTTTCAATTTTTTTTTTCGAAATTCGGCAAAAAAATTGTTTTGAGATTGTCATTGGAATCAGTTTGTTGAAATCAATTCCATTTTATTTTCTAAATAAATTTGAGAGATGCACGGTTTTTTACTCAGATGGAACCGTGCAGGCTTCATGCCTCAATTATCTTAGACCTATGAAAGCCATTCTGCCATCATTAAGAAACGTAGTTTTTCGTAAATAATGTTATTGTGATATTGAACAGTAAACAATTCTACTTCAAGTAATTGCATGCACTTCCGAAGGAACAGCCATGTTTCGATAACTTTTCCCGAGTCAAACAAGAAAAAAGCGGCAAACGTAGAAGCACGCGGTTTTGACCACCATTTTGATTTAGCCCAAAATATTCTTGCAGGTTAACCGGAAACGCTTTGCGAGAACACAACTAAAATACCAGAGGAATCGACTCGAAAATATGTTCACGACTTACCCCAAACATTATTCAACAATATTTCACTGGTTGTATAAAAAATCCATTGGTTTTTTCTTAAATTTCAATAAATAATAATGAGCGCTAACACAACGCGTTACAGCCATGCCGAGTTCACTACTTGGTGGCATAGCCGCGCGAAGCGCTTCGATCGCGGCGGCAAGTAGAGATCGTTGAACGCTCTATAGTACGCGCTTGTCGCACCATTTCATTCAACTTTGCGCAGCACCGCCCAATGTCTAGAGCGTCCCCACAGTAGTTGGTGGATCGTAGTTTTATCTTAATTGATATTCTCTAATTTGGAGTTCATAAAAATTATTTCTGATTCCACTACGAACCGTTATCCAAAAACAAACCAAATATTTCACAATTTCATCTACGAACCAATAATTATCTATGCAAATAATGTTTATACATTTAATATTTATTAAGATAGGGAAGGTACAAGTTCAATCACTTTGGGAATATCAAGTTATATTTTTTGTGAAAGATATATACAGGAACGTTTAATGATAATGGAATTGCGTTACAGATTTGATTGGGCGATCAATATAGAAGGCACTTCTGGTTTCGTCATTCTCCTACGCTTCACTTCCGGTCGTTTACCAGATTAAAGCGCACCTTGACACGATTTTCGATTTGCTAAATGGCTCATAATCATCTTTTGCTATTTGCTGGAGAGAAATTGAGTTACTTTTACCATTTACTTATCTTCGGAAGAAATGAGGGGCAACACTGCCTTTTTTATTTTTCTGACTTCTAACTAGGAATTATATTTTTCCCATCGTTTAACTCAAAAATTCTGACTTTGACCTCGGAATTTTGATGGTATCATAAATATGTAGTGCGTCAAAGATCATCTTGGAAAAATCGGCAACTATAAGAAATACACAATCGCTTGAATTTTAGAGCTTGTTCTAGTGACTTGTTGAAATTCAGAAAATTCCTATTATGTCTGATCCTCAAGTGTAATAATTGCCATACAAGCTAACTTATTAGGTGTGATTCTCATTTCAGGTCTAATAAAAAAGTAAATTGTAAATTTTGAAAATGTATTCATATGAGCTATGAAATGGACAATTTTTTCCTAATTTAACCAACATTTCATCTCTCACGGTTTTCCTTGCTATTCCACCTTAACCTAACCTGACCGTCTAACCTAACCTAATTGTGTTTGTACTATCACACATTATTCTGACATGAATGTCGGAATTACTCAATTATTCCGAAATTGATGTCGGAATTTCCCCAGTTTTGAGTGAAATTCCCAAGATAAATTTCGGAGCAATATAATTCTTACTTGAAAGTCGACTAGTGGGGCCTTTCTACGTTTCCGTATACCTTGCTAATACGTTCAGGATTTTTTTTATTTGGATTATAAAAATCAGTATTACTCTTCAGGTAATCAAAATGTAGGGAGTTATTAACAAAATTACGATATAAAATATTCGTTAAGAGGACATAATTTCCGTTATATATTATTTTGAAGTCATACATATATTATTTATACAGGGTACCTACACGAAAAGATACATAGATAGATAGATCAAATAAGTCCCAAACCAAAATGAATAATATAGGTACTCCACAAGGATCAGTCTTAGACCCACTGCACGAATGACATGACTCACTCTCGTTCTAATGCAAATACATATTTATATAGGACGATATATGAATATACTCGCTTGAGAAAAAACACAATGGATGCAGTAGCGCAAGTGTATTCTCTCGTCAATTCAACTATATATAATGATTGATTTGAAACTAACCTTTTTCCAGATCAATGATTTGGCAAAAATGTGTTTCAATGTGTTAAAAGTTTTTTGATTCTTTAACTTTAAGTTGCTTCAGAAATGCTCTTTATAAATACGCAGTGGAAAATGTATTTTATATCGGATATGTATTTTGTATGCACAAGTATGTTTACTTTATTTAATATAGTGTACATTTTGAATACATTTTCAGTTCGAAACAGGTAAATTCAAATCTAATCCAGCAAATTTTATTGTTTCGCATCTCACCTTTCATGATACCTGTAACTGTATTCAGTTTTAAGTAAATTTCTAACTCCAAAATTAGTATACTATAATATGGAAAATATCATTCCTCTCAATAACTTTTGCAGTTTTCTGAAGATAAGTGTTGACAATATTGTTTCCTCAGTTTTTAACTTGTTCACTATATCTACTAATGTGCAGTTACTGAAAAGTTAAGTTTTGAGCTAGCCACTATTTATATATAACAAAAAAATTGAATAAAAATTACAATTCACCTAATTTGATCATTCAGATAGTTCGCATTTCGAGAAAGAAAATCATGGATCATAATTGAGCTCACAGCTGCTCTCCTCTGCTTGCTTTTAAGAATTTTTTCGTGACGAACTGATAACTGATAAAGTAAAAATAATACTTCAAAGGACATCTCCACACATTCTTGTTTTAACTTTAAACATGCATACCTCCTTTGTCATACATAAATACAACTATTTTTTCGAGAGTCGGAACTTCCTAATTCTATAGCTTTTCTGTTGACTATATTTGTCAAATTTCATTCTTCATTCAAAGACTAAGCTAAAAATTGATCTCTCGGTTTCGCACAAAAAGAAAACGAAGCAGTATGAAGACTGTTCCACGGATTCTACAAATAAATAAAATAATTAGGGATATTCAATGAATATTCAATGAATTCAATGAATGATTCAAAAATATACTGCTTAATAAATTATGCGATCGAACAACTAACTATGCTATTTCAGTGAAAATTCACATAAAGTTTCAAAGTCGCTTCTTCAGAGAAGAAACCATTGTTGAATCACTGTGTAGAATCGTATTGTTACTGTGTGGTCCGCCCCCTTTTCCAAGAAATCCAAAACCGAAGGCTATTGATCAATTATATGAGTTGAGTACTGAAGAAATAACTACCTGCTTTTGTAACACTCAGAGCAGGCAGTTTGCCATAAACGATAAGAAATCCCCTATTTAAAAGAATGCCTTTTTCATTCTAACTAAATTGTATTTGCCGTTAACTTTTCATTTTATTTTTTCATCGAACTAGAATAGTTGTATGAATAAATAATATATTTTAATGTACTGCTTCATTACAAACGAATTAGATACATGCAATCACTAAATTTGATTTCAAATTCATCCTGCCAACGAATCCCAAAGTATTTATATTATAAACTAAATCATATTGAATTGTTCCATTTATTCAGTTGAATAGAGATGTGATCTGTTTAAATTGAATTACAATATGATACACTTTTTTCACCGAATCATAAAAGAATTAGGATGTAACGACTAGTGATCAATATCACCAAATAAAGTGAAAACCAATCATATGGCTATTGAAGATGAAATTAATTTCACCTATGATACAAAATTTACCCAAATGAAAAATATTACCAAGGAAATATGCCAACCCTATATTAATTTTGTTGAATATTCAAATATAACAGTTTTTTCGTACGATGAAAATCAACCATTTTCATACGAATGAAAACTGTTAAAAATATTTCACTTTCTGAGCAGCTCTGAATTTCCACAGGTTTTTTTTTATAAAAAAAAAATACTTCTGGAGTTTTCCTATTTCTCTCCACTTTGTATTTAAAAATAACTAGTGAAAAATATGAAATAGAATAAAACGTAGGAAAGCAGCAATAAATGTGAAAGATTGAGTGAGAACGTGTTTTTGCTCAAATTTGACATCACTGTATAATACCTACCAAGTGTAGTTCACGAAGCAACATTAAATCTGTACCAAAAATTTCAAGATTCTGAAACGAGATAAAGAGAAGTACACTAAGAAAACAATAAATAAATAATCAAAATTAATATATAATACTATTACTCCCAAATACACTTTATGGGTATCATGAAGCAACACATTATATGTAATTAAAATATTAATCAGAAGATTGAGGATGGTGCCTAGTGACTTTTTAAAAACTTAATACGTATAAAATAAAATATTATGAAATAATACTCATATATTTCTCATAAGCTTTCTCAGTCGCAATGGATGTCAATGAAGAATGGCTTTTTATTGCAATATCTAACCTTATTTCACAATATAATCATCAACAAATCACCGCAGTATCTTTATGATAAAGTTCGATTTCGTGAAAATGAAGTGAATATCCGACACAAAAATATAATAACTGCCCCCCAC
>WOGM01000726.1:0-11487 GCA_015342125.1 Leptinotarsa haldemani | reverse complement strand
AACACCTTAGTGTACCGCAGTCGCGTGATGGGTATAGAGGTTCCTGACACAAGGTGCAGGGCCTGCCGCGAGGCGCCCGAGACCCTAATGCACTTGCCATCAGCATGTCCAGCATATGCGGTCTCGGCCTATATCCATCGACATACCGCGGCCCTAAGAGTGCTATATAACCATCTACGGCACTCTTAGGGTATTGACGAGACACCGGTGTTGCCCTACGTTCCGGGGGATATTGAATACGTTGTGGCGAACGAGAGGAACTGTTCGTTCCCCAACCTCAGACTCATACATGCTAATAAGCCTGATGTAGTCCTTCTCAACCACTAGAGCCAAACGATATCTGTCGTGGAGACAAATATCGTCAGAAAAGAGAAGGAAAAACGGATAAAATATTGAAATTTTCTATTCGAACTCCGCAGACTCTATCTAGATCACTCTGTCAAGATGGTTGTTCTGATTATTGGAGTACTTGGTGAAATGATGCCCTCTCTACTCTCAAATCTCAAAATAATACAGGCTTGCCGCACTTAGGCAGAAATCTCAGCGGCACAGATGCAGAAGTCTGTCATTTTTGGCTCAGTGCGCTTGCTCGTGGCACATGATTCTCGGACCCAATGATCACTTACCCCTCTGTGTGGTGAGTGGTTATTGGTTGATAATGCTGGCGCGCCCTCTCGAATGTATCGGGGCTTCGGGGGATAGAGCCTGACCAGCGCACACTACGGTAAAAAATAAATTATAATAACGTTTATTCACATATCCGAAAAGTAACATACAATGTTGGTATAAAGTAAACAAGTTACTCACAAAAATCATAGATTGCGGGTGGGGTTTCATTTATCTAGTATTCCATGTTATGCTCTCTATATGTATTAATATGCCAAACACTTATGTAATACATTAATATAACTAAAATGTGTTTGATCTATACATAATAATACATATGTAAACATATACATACACACACGTATATAGGTACATAGTGTTTCTATTCAAAAATTACAATGAATGTATATCTATAACCAATACTTCAAGACAGTCTGATCTGGGCTTAATGAAGCACCAAAAGTTGCTGAGGTGTGCAGAATTTTCTGGTTCAGAACAATGTTCCAAGATTTTGAAGAGTAGCCTTTGCAGTTCCAGCGATATGATTGTGCCAAGACATATTGGTGTCCAGTGTAACTCCAAACAAACAAACCAGAAAGCGGAATTTTCTGCCCTGACATTTTTATATCCAGTTTGGATACATTTATCTTCTTGGAAAACGCATTCAATTGAACTTATAGAAGAAAATGTGAACTGGTGGCATGGTGAGCTAAACTGAAATATACAGTTATCAGATATTAGGTTTGACATTGGTATCCAAGCTCAAATCAGCTGTTTGGGTCTTTTTTCAATATACTTTTTCCTTCCAGTAGATTCAGGATTCATTCACTTTACGCAATCTTGGAATACCCCCAACAGGAAAATTTTCATGTTGATGTATAGGTTGGAATAGATGTTGGTTATTCAAACTGACCCTTTTTCATTGATGAAAGGTTGAATGATCATAAGTACTAGTAATAACGCGAAGAAAAATTGACAGCTTTCATTGAAGGGTTCAACAATCGGTAAGAAATCAATTGTGGCGTTTGCATGATGGAGCGCCAGCTAATTTTAGTGCTCTGACGCAGGGATTCTCAGAACAGACGTGTTAGGAATGTCCTGTGTGAAATTTGGGATACTGTATTTTCAAATTGAATAATAAAAAGTGTTGATCTGAGTTAGGCGAAATATATACAATAGCAACGGTAAAATTGTTTTGACCAACATCCAATTCAATCCACATGTTTTTTTCAAAATTGGTTGAAGTAGGAATTACTGAGCATTCTTATGTCGATATGAAGTTAGAACAGAAACCCTTCGACCTACTTTTAGGTTCTTTCAGGATACATTTGTATCCTTGAATGCGACATATTCATTACCTATTCTACCATTCAAGCAAGTCTCACGATCACCCACGAGATTATAATCTTCATTTATGATTTCTCAATACCCAGATACAGGACATGCACTCCAAAGTAGGTGATCGAAGATGTCATTGCAAATATGTGAATTCTTGGTAGGAAATTTTCACACATTTTTCTGGTAGAAAGATGATTCTTAGTTCATCTCTTGAGAATACCACGTATGCCGTAGTATTCAAGCTTTTTCGCTTGTCAATCGAAATGATAAAAAACTTTGTACTCATTTACACCTTTCTACATTTTCTGATTAATCACACGGATGAAATTTTTATTCCAATTTCTATAAGCCAATAAAAACAATAAGTTACTGTCTGAAAACTTCAAAAGAATTCTTCAGAGTGAATTATTCTTTGTGGTTCAATATTGAAGAGTAGCTATAATAACGCTAAACTGGATCCCGTTCTGTGAAGTCCATCGAGTTCTCTCAACCATCAGGTGTAAGGGTGACGTAGGTAAGTGAAGAGTCGTCAAAAAGGCTTAAATGTATCCCTGATAACAATGGAATGACGTAAGTTATTGTGCACCCTTGTTAGTTCTTGTAGAGGATATCATCAATGACCAGAATGGTGTTGTCGGCGACGTCTTCAATAAAGTAAAATGTCAAAAGGACCTCAACATACCCTGAGGATTGAAAGAGAAGACAATGAAATGACGTAACTTCTTGAGACACCTTGTTGGTTTTGATCAGAATGGGTTGGAAAAGAAGAAGTGCCAAAAATACACTCTGGGGTGTATAAAGGATGTTTTTGTTGAAGAAAACGTGGTCCGATTCTGCTCAAAACCAACAGGGTTGCTTAAGAAGTTGTCTTCTCCGTCGACCCTCAAGGGTGCACAAGAATCTACGTCCTTCCAACTGGGTGGCCTGTATCCAGTTTAGCGTTAATATAACTACTTTCAAGTATTGTTTTATCTATCCAAAGCACTAGCTGTAACATATGATACTTGTCACAAACACATGAATAACATTTTTTTCTTCCAAAAGTCCTCGATCTTTCTAGGAAAAATATAGAAACTGATGAGAACTCTTTCAATTTTATCGTAACACCAAACCGTTATTTTGACACCTCGACACGTTTCGATCACCAAGTGATCAACTTCAAGAAGAAGATTAAACTATGACACAAACCAACCATATACTCACTGTTAACACCCAATTTCAACAACAACTTCAAATTCATTCATACAATATTGAACAAGCCAAACACCGTTAAAAAGTCATCGCATGTTTTATTGTCCAATCCCATTTCAGTTTATAGACCAATTTCCTCGGTCCACCATAATGATATTCATATGCATTCCACGAATGCTGGCATCGTAGCGAAAGTATTACTTTTCCGGAATATCATAAGCTTGGAGCACTGCGATATTGGTACATATACTGAGAGTACAAATTGGAAAGATTAAGATAACGTTTATGAAGGGTAATGAAGTCACCGAGGTCTGGAGCTTTGAATATCATTTTTCAGCTTATAAATGTTTAACGGTATGAGTGTTGGTTATAAAAGAGCATTTCGGAAGCAGAGGAATTAGAAAGTACGAACGTATTCGGTTTCATGTTGGAGATATTTCATTGAGACTTTGGAAGCAGGTAGAACAGATATATTTTTCATAACGTAGTCGATGTGAAAGATAATTATCAGGCCTCTTTAACTAAAACACTGCGTCTCATGGGTGTGTCGCGTTTTTTAAAGTGTTCTTATGCTGAATAAGAGGGTTCTTTTCATCTTTGTTGTATTGTCTTTAGCTAAGTTTTCTGTTGCAGAGGCCTAGTTTATTATTGTGCCCTCTAATGTGAATGTTAGGAAAAACGCCTTGCAGTTATTTAGATCTGTATTTATGTCTTCCAGCCAGTTTTTTGAAAGAAAGTTTTCCATATATATTCCAAAGTGACTCATTTCCGGATTTGGTTTCGCATAGTAAAGCCACAGAGCTGTTTCAGGATCTATACATGATAGAGTTGGCAAGGGAAAGTGACTAACTTATTTTTTCACGAAGGAAAACCTTCTTATTGGTATCAGAATGCACTGTACAACACTGTTTTATTTCAATAAATCGAAGTAATCGTTCCTGAGTGATTGGCAGATTGTTTGCAGAAAATGCAAACAAACGGTAAATATCAGGATTTCAACAAAAATTGTACGCAAAACTCACTCCAGCTCATTCCAATGAATTTTCAGATGGTTTCTCATGCATTTTCTGACAATATTGAAGAATGTTTTCAATTTCTTACATTATGAGAATTTTCTTAGGTAATTTCGTTGCCATAACTCATTTTTCTATCTATCAATTATGAAATGAACTACGGTTGTTTATCGTATAATTCAGATGTCACATATTCCCCAAAACTATCTGGATGCATCATATGAAATGATCTAGTGAACCCTCTCAAAGGGCTACCACTTTATAGGTTTTCATGACTGACAAACCCAAGTGAGTTTTGAATTGACGTTACCTCTCATCAAGATGAAGCTGCTACTCATTTTGACATGCTGGTTCATAATTTGCAAGATGACAGTTATCCAAACAGTTAGATTGGCAAACGTGGTCCCTTAGAATGGCCCGCTAAATCACCTGATATGTCACTCTCTGACTTTTTGCGGAGGTTCGTCAAATCTGAAGTATACCCCAACCGCAGGCTATAACAGAGTTCATGAGGAAGATAAGAGGTGCTCAGGATATAATAACCCCAAAAACAGTCCACAACGTTAGGAATGAATTTATAAACAAACTACTTTTTTGTCGGGAGGTTGATTTAATAACTCAAACATTCACCGGAATGAACTGAAGCGAGTCTTGAAAAATTCATTTGTTTTTTGCAGACTTTTTAAATTATTATTGAACTGTTAAGCACTAAGCTACGGCTTATTTGATCAACAGAAATGAAACATTGTTGGAAAAACAATTGGAATACCTATCAAACGAGTTATCACCAAACTTTCCTTTCTGAAAACAATATGTTCTCTTGAAAATGAGTGCTGCACCACTTTTGTCTTTCTGATCGCTGTTTTCTTGACATTTATATACTTTTTCGTTGCGGATTCAGTCCTAAAAATCGACGTAAAAGTAAACTGATCAACAGAACCTTATTTTCCAGTTTCGTTGGTTCTTCACGGCTTTCATCAATGCATACCCCGGTATTTATTTCTGATAACTCATTGAAACAGGAGATTCCTCAACGAATATCCCACAGGATCTAGTTGTTTTTTGTCTTTATTATTCCTTTCTGATCTTTAGTTGACTATGGTTCACTTTTTTTGTAGATGAAGATGATTTGCTTTTCTGGCAGCTCCATTAAAACCAATCCAGTTCAAACCAATATCCATATTGATCTCATAGACTTTCTAGAAGGTTTTAATGAAATGCGGTCCAGATAATGAGCCCCTCTCATTTTTAAGTTTCTATGCAGGTGACCAAGACCTTCACCGTCAGGTTGTTTTTAGTAAATATTTTGAACGACTTATTGGAAAAGTGAAAAATGTGCTAGAGTAACGATGGACTTGATTTCTATAGATATTTTCATGAAAATTGTTCAACTGTTCGTTAGATTACCGTCGTTTGAGTCGAAAGGTCTTCATTTGTATTTCAAAAGCAAATAATGAGAGCAGAATGCCGTTTGGTATGAAAGGAAATGCTTGGTTCAATCAATGAAGAGCTTCAACTGCTTTGAGGAATGTGTAACTCACAACTGAGTCAATACATACATTTCATTCCATTTCTGAGAATCGGGCTACTGATATTCATCCTGGAGAAAGTGCTGAATCGTTTTCTGTAGATCATCTGTATTTCGTGGATAACCAAGGTATATCCAAACAGTTGGGGATCAACGAAGGATTGCCTTTCCATATATTCCGTTAGAAACATGGTTGCCAATGATCCAGGTGATTAGCAAATGATATCTTGCTTCAGTTTATAATGTAGAGAGTATTCATAAACTCACTTTTACTTAGGAACAACTGGACTTTTCGGGTGCTAACAACGTATGAAATCAAAACCGAATTTGAAAGCTTGTAGAGGAATTTTTAGACCAAGGATTATAAATTGCAGATGAAAACTCATTCATTGATTAGAGCTTTGCTGGTGTATTTGAGTCTTAGATATCAAACAGACTCGATGTGAGGACTTGACATCATCAATATTCGATGTGAATGATCAAAATAACAAACCGAAAAGATGACTGGAATAGCAAACGTGGTCAGAATGATTGGCTATCTAGGTTTCTTGACTGTTTTCGATAAAATTGATTGTTTGATTACTTATGAGCTGAAGCTGAACTGGCAATTGTTTTTGTTTTCGTGGTCACCAAGTATTTGGTATCCTTCCTACTCAGGAATTGACCAAGAATCCGTCTCAAACACAAAGTTGACATTCATTTTTGTTCAGATGAAAGCTTCTCTGATACATCTTTCTTGATATTGCAAGACGTTGAATGATTCGTTATAGCTTTCATGAATGAGTCCAGAATCACCAAAACAATAAGCAGTTTCGTAAAGCGTCTGGTAGACAGGAGAGCCTACATTAGCAGTGAATATATGCTAATTCAGAGTGTTGGTGTTATATAACGAAACGAGTTCTGCCTCTGCACTGCAGGACAAAAAAAATTTGTTTATCGGAATTCTTGTTCATTCGTACTAAGGTACCACTCGATGAACTGACTGCTTCGAACCGGTTTAGGAAGTGACATGAATGAATTGCATTTTTACAGTACTCTGAACAACACGGTCATACATATGAATCGATCTTACGGTGTTGCCAAAGCACATGTTTTCTTTAGGAGATTTGCAAAGCGTGTTTTAGTTTTAAGAAATTATGGATGGGTGAGAATATCTTTTATGATGATTTTGAACTGAACTAGGTTTCATCAATGGAGAGAAATATTTTCGTTCAATAGCTAGAGAAGACAAATGTACACCATATTAATATCAAAGGATGATGACAGTTATAGAAATGGCATATGGAAGTTATAATTGGAGCAAGTATACCAAAATCAACAGCAGTAGGAGACCTGCAAGATCATAGAGTAGATATGGAACGACTAATCAATCTGGACTACCCCCAAGTCCCAGAGATTTTGCAGTATGTTCCAAAAAAAATGAAGTTTCAGTTGATCAGGTTGATCTTGTCAGATGAAGCATACATCACCTCATTCGCAGAAGATATACAACAATTGAATGGAGAGAAGAAAACTCATTCTTCCAGATTGACGAAAATCGGTGGAAACATAATCCTAAGTGAAAATTTGTCAATATACGGAAGGAAAACCACCAAAATGAAAGAAAAGGCAATAATTGCCAACGACCAAAAGAAAATATCAGTTGCTAACACCTGGGAGAAAGCAAAGACTACCAAACCTAGAAAAATAAAGATGACAGATGGACAGCACGACGAAGTATACCTACTGTGACCGATGAGGATTCAAATGAAATCTTATTATTTAAGGAACAGTGCAATCTCCATTAACACGAAGAGAGAAGAGATTTGGCAATCGAATCTAACTGCAACTGTAGATCCACGATGTAGATCCACGATGTAGGCCACGATCCATACAGCTGGGAGATCCAATGAGCTGGGAGAATACTAGAAGTAAGAAGATAACCTGAAGCTGTTGAAGCTGGTACAAAATCGGCTCGACTTGACTGGCAGTAAGTCTCCAAGAATGGTGTGATAGCGAAGGCGATTAAACCATTTCTTCTCGTTTTTTTCGAACTTCATTCCAAGATCTGAGTTCTTTCACGAACACAGATTTTTCATGTTTCAAAAATGGATTGCCTCTGCAAAATTTTCATTTTTCTGCCTCACCCAAATCACCAGTCTCCTCTGATAAAAACTAGGACAACTAACACACACAAGAAGGCATCGATACGAGTTTGTCCTTCTCAGAACAGAAGTTTCTACTTGGAAATGAAATAAGATTGTAGAAGTATCCAACAACGTAATCGGGACATCGCTAAATTTTTATTCAGTCTGTGTAGCAGACGATGGCAAGGTTTTCTGTGGGACAACCAGCCCGCGTGAACATTTTACTAAAATCAGTTTGGTGATCTAACGAATCAATTGATGTTCGATTACTTTCCAGATGTAATACGGGTTGGATATATCTTGTTCGAAAATATTTGCTTTTTCATGACTTGATTTCTATGATTTATTTTTTCTCACTTCAGGCTCACTTCAGAATGATATTTTGTCATATATGCAAGACATATGCAGATAGACAGAAACAAATCACAGACATGATTTTTAAATGTTATGGATAATAACGTCATTTTGGACATTTGTTGCCACATGATCTCATTTTTTGTGAGCTGATGGGAATAAATATTTTATCAATTGATGAAAATCCGTATTTTTGTTGTTGAATCAAAAACTTTATGAATAGAATGTTCATTTCTGTTTCATCACAAACAGAATATAAACAGATATCTAATAATTGGAGTATGAGTCAATATTGGTACAGACTAATGTTATTTTGACTATTTACAATGATGCAAAGAATATACTGCAAGAAACGTTTTTACATTATGTATTTATAACCGTCATCTGAAAGACTTTCGTTTTGGTTTGTTACACATACATTTTTTTCGTACTTGAAAATCTCTCAAAATCATTAATATATTAGATGACTATTTTTTGAGATGATGAAAGTGTGGAGTCTGTTTTTCAGTGATCTGTTCAGGTCATAAAATAAGCAGAAAGAAGGTTTTCAGTAATCGAAAATAAGAATACTTTTAAGTTCATATTTGTCTGTTTCGGGATGTTCTGTAAGTTAATGCTCACATATCATCAATTCACATTGAAAACCAACATTTGAATAATCTGAATAAAATAAGTTATTAATACTACCCAACTCAACTCAACTCAGTTTCCATCAAAACGCAAGAGTTTTTTGCATTTCTTTTTTATAAATGTTTGTGGTTTAGGTTATTTAGCATTGGCATCGTAGTATTAGGAATGACGCGAGTTCTTGGAGTTGATTTTTTTTCAGATAATATAATAATAATAATAAAGATCTTTTATTGATTTCCAGTTATATTCATACATGTGAACTGAAAATGGGCGAGATTCAGTATGGCAGTATGACTACTGAATGGCTAATCAAAACAACCAAAAAAAATTGTAATTACTTTCAAATGCACCTACGTTACAAGAAATATAAACATTGCCATCGCTAAATTAATAAATAAATCACAGTTCAAATCGAAGATAAAGATTAGTCAAAGAAACATACATATATTTTTTTAAACTCTCAGATCGAACTGAAGATGAAGAGTGGGAAAAATGAATAAACTTTAAAAAATAAAAAATAGAACTTACTATCTATCGAGAAATCTGATACCAGTCCGAAAAGTCGATAACGAGAGTTTTTTCAACTCTGGTGGTATTTTATTCATACATTTGGTGAAAAATGAACGTCTGTAAAATTCTGTGTGAAATATTGGGGCAGAAAGCAAATTTTTTCGTCTAATGTTAATATTATGTACATCTGAGCGAAATGTTATCTTATTGTACAAGAATGGGGGGATTCGGTATTTTAAAACTTTGTTGAAGAAGCAGGCAGAGTGAAGGAACCTTCAATCACTCATATTAAGCCATTTATTTGTTTTCAATGTGTGTGAAATCCTATCGTAATTTTTGATGCCATAGATTAACATCAAGCAACTATTTTGGAGCTTTTGGATTCGTTTGATATCAATGGAGTTTATACAAGGAGCGCGTGAATAACATCGCAGTAATTTAACCTGGATAACAATAAAGAGCCACATAGTAAACTTTCAATTATTTCATTGAATAACTGTCTATTTTGATAAATCAGTTTGAGATTACAGTATGCTGTATGCTCTTTGTATACTTGTACTGATATCATAAGAAAATCTCATATCTTCGTCAATACACAAACCCAGATTCTTAACTTTATTAGAAAGTGAAAAAGGCCCCCCTCCAATCTGAATTGGTTTGCAGTAAATTCTTTTCTTGCATTCCTTCTACCAAAAACGATTGCAACAGTTTTATTTGAATTCAATTTCAAGCCCTGATTATTAGAAAATTGCTCATGATTATAAAGATCAAAATTCAAAGCACTAATAGCCTGAGAGTATTCTTCAGTTTTGAATGACACATATAATTGTGTATCATCAGCATAATAGTGGTGAGTGCATGATAGGAAGGACTTAGGAAAATTGCAAGTACATAGACTGAAGAGTAGGGGACACAATACTGACCCTTGTGGTACTTGTTTATCAATTTTTAAAAATTTCGAAACTTTTCCATCATATAGTACTGCCTGAGCTCGATCGCCTAAATAGCAGGATAGTAGTTTGGTAGCTATTCTGCTGATCGCTACAAAGTTAAAAATGGCTTGTAATATTATGTGATCGAGAGTATCAAATGCCTTAGAATAATCTAGTAATAGCAATACAGATACTTTTTCTTTATTCGTAGCGTCAATTATATCATCAGTAATTTTCAGAAGAGCCGAAGTGCAGCTATGACCTGGCCTAAAACCAGATTGGTTATTTTGAATTATATCGTTTTTCGATAAATGTTTTCGAATTTGGTTTTCAATGACCTTCTCCAAAATGTATGATATTTTAATTGGTCTGATATCATTTAAGCTCGGAAAATCGTCGTATTCTAAAAACTATGCAGAATTACTATACCTATATGCGTCGAGAAAATTCTATAATAGATGTAATTGAAAATTTCCACATCCAGAATTATAATCTTAGATTGAACTATTCCAAAACTATTTTATTGTTTCCACTTTCTCCATCATTTGTCAGAAATACTCAAATGAGTCTCTACAATCATTTACATAATTTTATTGGAATTCATTCCTAATCATGGTTTACCGTGTATCTGGTCGAATTTATTAAATTCTTCATCTCTAGGCACTTATTTCTAGGAGGTTTGAAACCTTACAGTTCATATATTATCGTTTCCACATTTTCATTACCTAATGATGAAAATAAACAAGTATTCCTCGAGACACACCCATACAAAGTTTGAATTGCCCAACTGACCTTTTTGAAATAAGCAGTCATTGACCGCTGATATAGCTACAAACGGTCTAAACACCTTTCCTCATCAACTCATATATTATGCCGCTGCCAAATTTACTGTTATTCGTCGTTGGGAAATTGGAAGTCCATGTAAAAACACAATATGATTTATAGCTCAGCTGTTACATACATGGTGGCCACATGATAACTCAAAGTGTTTCATGTTTTTTCAGAAGACAATTCGTTATATAATTCATGAATGAGCTTGTGCAAACTGAATTATATTTATCAAGAGAAATAATAAATAACTTTTTTGATCAATTACCCTAACACCCTAATTACCCTAATTACCCTAACACCCCTAATACTTAACAAGGGGATTGGTTGGGTATCTGGATCAATTTTTTCTTAAAGAAACAATTAGATTCTTGCCGACGTTTCGAATTCAATTGTATTCTTTTTCAGGGCCCTGTAACAATGAATTTTCA
>WOGM01000725.1:0-11492 GCA_015342125.1 Leptinotarsa haldemani | reverse complement strand
TCTGGTTCAGGCACACATCAAAAGCTGTTATAACTTCAAAGGAAGTGATATTATGATCTCCTACCACGTAGTAACGGCTACATCCATCAATTTATATATTCAAATATATGAATGAAGTCAAAAAATGAATACAACTCTCATAAACAATTCGAAATGAGTTGTTTTCTTGACCATGCTTCAGTCACAAACGAGTGAAAAGGGTTTAGTCATCATTGACATTAGAATTGAATTCAGTGATGTTTTACTCTGGTCAAATAATACGATTGATTTCCTTTCTTGACAGAATTATTTTCTACTTCAGTATAAAAAGCTCTGTAGGATTTTTTTCGTAAAACAAATTTCTCAGCGGAGCTGTCGATGCTTATCTCCTATATACGTAAGTAATGTTTGGCATGATTTTCCAAACGGTAAAGTATTCAACGAAATTGAATCTCAAAGTGCATGGACTTCCTTTTTCCATTCGTTATTGAAACAACTGCTTCATTTTTCTCCCAAGGTAGCTGGATATAAATAGTTAATTACTTCATGTAGGGCTTCATCTGCCCTTCTTCGTTCGAAGAATCCAAAACTTTACTTTATTGGGTGAATTAGGAAACGTCATGTTTTAGAAGTGCGTAGCACAAGTATACGTACGTCTTCAGGAGTGAATTAGACCCTAACTTGAAGTGTAATACGCGCGTCGTAAAGATTACTGTAGTTCTGGTGTACTTTTATTGTGGTTCTTTTATTTTGTTTCTTTGGAACTTTCCCACATTGTTAATTTAACGATGAAGATGTAGAAAGCCAAAAAGTTTTCTTTCAAAAACCAATATCTTCTACAAATATTGCCTTTTCTACTCAAATAGTGTGGATATCACTGTTTTCACAATCTCGTTGACTATAAGTAACTGATCTACTTTGAATAATTACCGTTATTATGAAAATTGCAGTGAAATCATTTCGTCATTATTTAGAAAATTACCGCGACAAATATATTGAAATACTTGAGAAAAAAAACAGAAGAATTACAAGTCATTGTTATTTATGGAAATTTCAGGATATTTGAATCGCCTGAACCCGTACTTCGGCGCCACTGTTGGACGCGTGGCAAACCGAGTCGGCTACGCCAGAATAGAAATCGATGGTACAACTTACAACGTTACAGCAAACTTGGGATTGCATCAACTTCACGGAGGCTTGAGAGGTTTTGATAAAGTAAACTGGGATCATTATGTGAATGGCACCAAGGTGGTCCTAAGCTACCTTTCCAGAGATAATGAAGAGGGATACCCGGGGGACGTGCTGGTTAATGTTTCGTTTGAACTAACGAACATGAACGAGTTCTTGGTGGATTTTACAGCCACTTCCACAAAACCCACTTTCGTCAATTTAACCAATCATTCGTACTTTAATTTGGCTGGACACAATAAAGGAGCCGGAGAATTGTATAAGCATGTTGTTTCCATAAACGCAGATTATACAACGGATGTCGATGACAACTCAATTCCTTCAGGTAACAATTACATAAAATCCATAATGTTTTCATTTTATATTTGATGTTTGTATTTCTCCAAGTTCCAATACCATTCAGTACTTATTGATCAAAAACAGACGAATTTCAAATTTCCATCACCTCTATGAGAGCTGAAGGCACTGACAATAACTGCCACATCAACAGTTCTCATTTTCAAAATTATATGATTCGAATGCAATACTCCACATTCTGTTACATATCTAGAGGAAAAAATGCGATTTATAATTTGAAAGACAGAGTGTGTCATAGACAAGCCTCTGAAATGAAGGATGATATCAAATCAAATTAAATTCATTCATCACCGAAGTTCATACAAATTTATGAACTTCGGTGACTAGTCATAACAGAACCCACAAGCTATAGTATTACAGAAACAATTAGTATATATAGGAAGAACCAGTATCTGGTTAAATGAAAGTACAAAAATGCAAACATGAAGTAATATGTATTGAAATAACTACCATCTGTTCATTAATGAAAGGATATTCGTGTACAATCAAAGAATATTAAGGCAACAACACGTTAATGATAATATAACACATACATAATAACACTGATGATCTTCAAACATGACTCAACCTCTAACGTAAGCACCAAACTCTTACGAAGGTTTGAAATAGATGAACACTTCAATCTAGCAGACCACTATTATAATATTCATTGTTCACTGTGGTTCTGGCGTTGAAATTGGTCATTATTACGCATTGGTCAAAGACGAAACGGACTGGTTTAAGTTTGACGTTGACGATAGTCGTGTTACTAAATATTATGGCGATATCTTCAATTCATTGTAGCCTCTGGAGACACCCTACATTTTATTCTATGAAAGAGAGGGCATTGGCAGATCAAGATCTTCAGATGCTGTGGTGCTGCAGGTTTTTCCAGGTTTTCCTGCAGCTGAAAAAACAAATGTACCATTGTGGAATCAATCATGACGCCCCGAAGCGACAAATAATTTTTGTTGTTGTTTCATAATTTCATATTTTGTATTACTTATTATGCATTACACATTTAAATATATCCAAAAAGTGAAAAAAAAATCAAAGAATAAAACAATTTTTTTTCTAGTATTTATGAGTAGCATTCCTGAAACAATTTTTATTTAACAATTTGTGATTTGCACCAAACAGTTCCTAAAAACTATTATAACATCTTATACATTGATAAATATGACAGTTCTGCCCAATCGCTAGTCTGGAGAAGAGATAATGTAATTTTTCACAGTTTGAATATTTGTGAATGGAGCCATTTGCTAACATTGAAGCCACTTGTTTCTTTATATTCATAGTAATTTGCATTACATAAAGTGAAGGCAGTATAAGAATTTGTAGTTGTGGAAAGCTGAGCTCCTACCGTGGACTTTACAATGTAGCTGCATAATTAGAAATCACAAAGTGCAACAAGCGAACAAGAGCATCGATGTGTTCCTCCCATGTCATCTCATGCTCCAAAATAATTCCAAGAAATTCCATAGAATTCAGTTGTTCAATGCTTTTATTATTGAATTTTATCAAATAGTTAACTTCATTGTTCATATTTTGGATACCTACATTTGATGATAGTCCTTTATGAAGACATCATTTATAAAATTCAAATGCTGGCATTTGCCCTTACTACTACATCCCATGTGGCAATTTTTGAGACCAGTATATTTCTGTCATCAGCATACATAAATATTTCTTTCACATTAGAACATAAAGATGAATAAAATTGGTCCTGAGATAGATCCTTGTGGTACAACAATATAGATTGCCCTTGGTTGTGTGATTAACTGTTTCAAATGCCCTACTGAGGTCAAAATGTAGGTTCATCGGATAGTCTTTCCCATTCAGTACAACATAAACATTCGTATACAAGTCTGAAATTGCTTCTATTACTTCTAAACTCATTTTGATAACCTAATACAAGCATTTGATTCTCTAAAAATGCAACCAACTAAATATTGAATGAAACATTGAATTTTTTTGCAAAATGTGTCTGAAGAAATACATTTCGATAGTTTGAAATGTGTTTTAGTAAATTGAGATTGACTTTGATGTTTTCATTTAAAAATAATTCTCAATACCGTATTGGTGATATTTTAGAGGTACTAGAATAACGTCATAATAAAACAAAACCGCCCACCTACCTCACAGAGTAATGTAATATAATGATGACATGTGTAATTTTTTCTGGAGGTGCCCTACTGCCACTGGCTCCCATGAGCCTGCTAGTTTGGCTCTTCGTCGGTATTCTTGGATAAAATGCTGTCAAGTCAATTACATCATCTAGTCAAGCAGCTGAAAGAGTCGTGTGACTTTGTCAGGTAGTTGTTTTAACTCATCATATCCCAGAGATATGAGATGAAAATCCATTCGGTATTTGGAAAGGACGATCCAAATCGAAATCCATATTTTGTGAATCATTGTCGTTTTTTAATTTTTGAGTGGTCACTCAATAATATTCAGTATTGAAGCCACAAGTCTCATATTTGTATGTGCCTCAATATCACAAATTTTTCATAAGTGATAACTTTAATTTCAGGGTGTTACTTTTTGTTGTACCCCATGAAAATGTTCATAAACATATATGTCTTAACTTGTTCCGTTGTAAAAAAATAAGATGTCCAAGATTTTTCTGTAGGTGAAATTAAAAACAAAACAAGAGTCAAGAGAGACTTGAGAGTTAATTTAATCGTTAGATTTTCATGTGTCTATCGTTTCAGAAAAATTTGGGAAATGTTTAACACATTTTTACAGGTCTACAAGAAATCAGCCATTTTTCAGAATAAGGGCGAAAAACTCGGGGAAAATGGAAATCGTATTTTCGAATATTTTTCCATAACGTTATCAAACCGGTTAAATAAAGCTGAACGTTTTGAAACGGAATTTGCGTTATTACAGAAAGCATTCCTGCCATCACAAAAAGACATTTTTTTAAAGTTGTTCATTTCTTAACATTTCTTGTCATATGCTCAGAGCATATGCCAAATCTATGAAGAGTTTCAAATGTGTTATGTTTACGACGATGGTAGTTAGGGATGGGTTTTTGAATGAAGGTAGATGAGTAGTTATCTATTGAACACTTTTCTCTTACCAGAACAAAATTACTGTCTCTCGACGCGGGTTTCGCTAACCAAATTAGCATCTTCATGAGATGAATAGGGCTACTTCATCTCCAATCAACATTTATGTTCTGGAGAGGAATTCATGGGTCCAAATTAAAAAAATGTCAGTCATTAAATAATATTTAATGAATAACTTGGAATTATCTAGTAAAAAATGATAAAGAGTAATTAATTCTCAATAATGATGAAAATACTTTCAAATTTGTTCCTTGTTGTTTATCAGATAACTTCACATTTTCTATTTCAAATAATTATTATTTCCCCTTCTTATTGGATTTTTCAGGAAAACTCCTCCCCGTCGCTGAAACAATTTTCGATCTGAGAATTCCCAGAGTTCTAGGAGACGTCATTCATAAAATTCCCGGCTACGACGGCTACGACCATAACTTTTGCATAAACAAAGGATCCAAGCAAGAAATCACTTTTATAGCTAGAGCCGTTCATCCTCCAACCGGGAGAGCATTGGAGATATATAGCAATCAACCAGGTGTTCAGTTTTACTGTTCCAACAGTATTCCAGAAGATCCAAAGAACTTTAAAGGAGACAAATCAAAGTTGGAAACATTGGTCGGCAAAGACGGAAATTACTACAAACATGGTGCTTTCTGTTTCGAAACTCAGAATTGGCCCGATGCAATTAATCATGTGAGTGCATTATATAATGTTATAGTCCAGGACAATTATACTTTCTTCGTGCTGATAAAAATTGAAGTCAGCGGAATTTTTTACTTGACTTTAATCTTAACACTGACAATAACCCCGGAAAAATCTGAATCATTCCTTTCCCAGCTTCAGAAAAAAATCAATTTTTTATAATAAAGTAGTTAATCATTGGTAGTTCTTTTTCACCAAGTGTGTTGAAACAATTGTGTTTTACTAGGGAAATACATCATTTAACAATTAACAATATGAGTAGGACACGAGGCCTGCTTCAAGCTGGCATATGAGTCTTTTTTCTTATTCGCATGTGTAAAAAAATATTTTACGTAAGGTGAGGTGGAGTAAGTGCGTTTTTGGGGCATGTGCGACAGTCGGTCATCAGTATCTTTCTAGTAAAAATACCGCTGCTGCCACCTGCCAATGAACAGTTCCAGCCATTATCATTTATTTTCACCAATTTGGGAATTTATAAACGGTTAGCCGATCATATCAGACAATCAGACTATCTTCATTTGAGACAGCGGTGTTCCATCGCATGCAAGTTGGTGATTTGTTGATTTTCAAGTGTTATCAGTGGTAACGAATAGGTTAGTATAAAAAAGGAAAATAACAAACTGGGACATGTGCAACCTATAAAAACAATCAAAGTGCGTTACAGGTCGCACTTACCTCGGCATTCAGTATATCCATACAGATACATTGTCCATATACAGAGCATCTAAAATATATAATATTCCCATAACAACACTGAGAGATTTGGACGACAGACTGTTCTAATAGTCGATGGTTTAACTGACACGAAAAAACGTTAGTTTGGTCTTTCGCGTGAAGAAGTTTTGTTATTAGTGAGCGAATATGTACATGTTAACAACCGTGAAACTCCTTTTGTAAATAAGGGAGAATGATTCATTTCATTTAAGAAACGCCATAACCTATCGTTTAAAAAACCACAAAGTGTTGAATACAGCAGAAAGAAAACAACTGATCCCATCGAAGACAAAAGTTGTAGGAGTCAACAACAAGTTCATCAGGCAAAGGTAACATATCTGTCTTGCTGGCTTGTAATGCAGCAGGAGGTGAAGCTCCTCCTCTCATCAAATTCAAACCAAAAAACATGGGTCCAATGGCAGGCACCGGAAGGTTCTGGCTTTCCAAAACCTCTTATACTTGCAGAGATAACGGTTGGATGCAGTCCGATGTGTTTGCAAAATATTTCGAACGGGTATTCTCAAAACAAATTGGTCATTTTACTAATATTCGACGGCCACACTACTCAGTCTTAATGTCCTAGAACTGGACAAAAAAGAACAAGTTGAAATAATCAACCCCATTCAAGCCACCTCCTACAACCGTTGGACCTTTCGGTTTTTAAACCGTTGAAAACCTATTGGGACCAAGCTCCAGCAAAGTGGCAGAGACAACATATTAAAAAAACTCACAAAAAGTAAATTTGCTAAGACAGTAGGAAAATTGTGGCGTGAAACCGAAATTGAAATCATTTGTAATGGATTCAAGAAAGGAGTAATCTATTCAGTCAACGATAAAATTATCCCGAGTGAAAAATGACCCAATTTCACTACAGAAATGGCAATTACTGAATTTATCAAAACATGCTGACAGTGGATCAAATCAGCAAAATCAGATACTTCCAGAGCTCACTACAAGTATTAGCATCAGGCTCTGTCACAACCTACTGGAGGTACCAGCTCAGCTGTTCATCAGGCACGTCCAGAGCCTACTGTAGGCACCAACTCAGAAATCGTTCGTTTTGAAGAGCTACAATCAAACAAAGTCAATATGAAGGCTTCCATGGTACTATATCTATGATTTCGCAGTCATTAGAGAAAAAATGAACTTTTCACAGTAGATGACATATAAACTTCACTAATTCTGGGCGGCTGTTACCCCACTTCACCTTATCTTATTTTGGCATATTTTTCCTAAATATGGCTAAGAATTTTCAGTTTTTTCTCCTTCCGTTGAATGTTTTCCATTCATCACATTTCACCACTGGAGAACTAGAAGTCTGAAAGGATTTTTTAAATAATTGTGTTGTCCATCTGTGAGTTCTTTAATAAATGGTACGTGAAAAATCAACCACATCATTTTACTATCACTACGTATATACTTAATTAAGTTGTTTTATTTATCAATAACAGTAACACTTGGTAACATTCTTGACTAATACTGAACTAAATGGTTCTCCTCTGTAAACTACCCGTCAATATATGCAACGTTCCAAAACTTGCGAATATTCTCTCCACGTCAAAATGACCAATAGTCGGTTATATAGCCCATACCACCGTATACAAGTAGTGTTTGCAATAATAGTTTAGTCGAGCAAGTTCTATCTTCGACAAACTCAATACATAAAATATTAATATTTTATAATTACTTTACTATGACGATTTCCGATATTTATTCTTTTATTTTACAGAAAAACTTTCCTCCAGCTGTGTTGTATCCTGGACAAAAATATCACCATAGCGTAATCTACAAGTTCTTTGTTGATTAAGATCAAATTAAATAAAGATGACAAATTTACTATTGTTGTTTTCATCTTCCCTAGAAATGGAAAAGTTTCTTATACAATCCTTTGAGTTGAGTATATATTATATGCATGACAGGAACTTAGGTTGAAAAATTCTCCCACTAGATCATACCTGTAAATATAACATAAATCTTATTGAAAAACTTTCGTATCCTAAATGATGGGTGGTCTTCGATTTCTACATTGAATTCCACTAACAATAAGTCAATTGATATCTCAAATTCTTGGCAAACAAAAGCGAACGTACCGATATGAGCACCCTACGCTTGGATAATATTTCAAATATAACTATCAATCATTGATTTGAAAATGTATCACCACCATATATAGGGAGATCAATATTCTTCAATAGAATGGTAAATTCAAGAGGCAGGAACCCCTATCATACAATTTCCGAATTTATTTTCGTATTGAGAAGTGAAAGACAATTTCTTTAATGATAATTTCTTCAATAAAATTGCATTATTGAAATACAACGAATCAGAAATAAAGATACGCTTGTGTTGTTTAGAGTCTATATAGTGTGAGATGAAAATGAATGATTGAAATACAACGAATCAGAAATAAAGTTCGGCTTTTGTGTTGTTTTGAGTCTATATAGTGTGAAATTCTGAAATACTTTCAAGCTTTGAAACAAAGCGATAAATATGATTTTTCAATGTCACCGAGCTGTTAAAATATAGGCTAACTCACCAATTTGTTGACATACCCAATTCACTATTACATTTTTCAAGGATAAAACACAAGCACTACAGAAAAATCCTTTAGGCGCTCTCAGAGTTGCGATTCAAATTAGATTTGAATCGCTGGAGATTAAATCCATTTTTAAAAACGCAGTTCTCCAGATGAAAGAGTTCTTAAACAGTTAAGTTCGAGGTGTACTGAATTGAACCGATGAGCAGACACAGACCGGCGCGTATGTCTGATATGTATACCGCTCTTGGTGGAATCAAATGGCCAAGTAACTTAAACATCTACCGTGAAAGTATCTACCTCCAACCTTTCTTCGATGTTCCAGGCTATCAAGATTGCATGAGATGTTCAAGTGTCCAATCAGGCGGATGGCTCTTTTCTGGATGGAATCCAGCAACTTCCAGGTATATTTGGTGACAGAGCTCCAAGCATGAAAACAATATTCCAAAGAAGGTCTGATCTGAACTTTATAAAGCATCAAAAGTTTCTGAGGTGTGCATAGTTTTCTGGTTCGTAACAGTGTTCCAAGCTTTTGAGAAGCAGCCTTTGCAATTCCAGCGACATGATTGTGCCATGACATATTGGTGCCATTTCAATCCAGAACAAACGTATCAAAGTAAAAAGCGAAATTGTCTGACCTGACATTAATCTATCCTGTTCAGAGACATTTATCTTTTTGGTGAAAACCGATACCTGGGTTTTTGTGGCATTGAATTGAACCGATTTACTTTCACTTCAGTTCGAAATCACTTCTAGATCCTCATAAGGATATGCAACCTCCTGATGCTGGTGAAGATGTGCCTCCATAGCCGATTTCCTGGAATCCAGATGGATTGGCGAGACAAGTGTGCTGTCGTCAGCAGAGCAATATATTGGATTCCTGATTGTTTCCAACAAGTTGTTGATATAAAATAAAAAACAGGTTGGAGACAATATGGATACCTAGGGAACACAAGCGTTGATGGTGAAAGTATTCGAGAGATATCCATCGACGGCCACTTGCAGGGAACGTCCTTTCAGGAAGCTGTAGAGCCATACACAGAAATGATCCGACAAGCAACAGCATTGAAGTTTGTTCAGCAAATTATTAATATTAATGAGGTTATTTCTCTCACTTTTGAGTCATACGCAAATATTTTTAATGGCATTTAGTGTCACAAACCTACTCTCGAAATTAAATTTCAATTTTTCGTGAGAAAACAAATATCAAAACAACAGATATGACAAAAATATGAAAGATCGTTTGACTTTAATAATGCAAACTGCTAGAGAGAAGGTTGTTTGTGCAGCAGTGTTGATTCTATTTGGCACAATTTAGCAGTTATTTGCATAGCTGCGGAAGCTATAACTTTATATATGTAGTTAGAACTTGATATTGTTTTTTGTGTGCTTGTTGTGTTAAATACGAGTATTATTATTATCATTATTACATTGGTTGGTATTGAAAATGCTTTTAGGCTTTGCGAAACACGATAGTTTGGTCGATTGCTGTAAGCAATTGCTGTCAATTTCCACGCGAGCCATAAACTAGTATAGACAATTCAACGACATAGTTTTAATCTTTGTCGATTTCAATTGATTGACATTGAATTGATGGATGTAGCCGTTACTACGTGGTAGGAAATCATAATGAAGAAAGAAATGAATCTTTTTATGTTTTTACCACTTTTATTTGTAACTAACGTTATTGTAGTTACAAATAAAAGTGGTAAAAACATAGAAAGTGTAATTTTTCTAAAGACGCTGATCATAACCACTCACATATCGTCTTTCATCTAGAGTGCTCTTATCACATGCTTTGTCTATAGGCCCTGTCTCTTAGCATCTAGCCTAACAGTTGCGACATAAATTGGTTGTTTGATTTCTTCTTTCTTCGTTTTTGCAAACTCTAAACAGCGTCTGTTATTATCGAAATACATTTTCATCTTTGACTGACATATAGGACATTCACGTTAAGAAGAGAATGACGTCATTTTTTTGGTAATTTCGTATACCCAACATTACAACTTTAATATTTCCAATGAAATGCGTTCAATAGCAATGAAATTATTGAACTAATCATTTCTTTTGATAAGACCTGCATATATTCAATATGCTTGAAGCATTGTTGAAACAGTCTCAACAAAATTGTATTTCAACTAAGTAAATTAATAGTAATTAAGGTTGATAGCAATAAAACAAATCAACAGTACAAAAAAAATGTAAGTTCGAATAAGTGCACATGTTGGCAACGCCGTAACGTGTCATCTTGTGACGCTTCTAAAAAATCTATTTACCGAAACAAGTCGCTCAATGTACACAAGATTCGTAGGAGCTGCCGACTTCCTTCTTCATTTTGGATAATATTACCCTTTCCAACTGCATTTGAATCTTTTGAAGATATTTTTTGCAGCCCCATGCCCTAGATCAGCTACCAGCGTTAATGATCAGATATGAACTAACTTCAAGACTTTTGGGACTTGAAATTACGACAAATATATCACTGATAAATTGATTAAGGCTTTCGCGGCCAAAATTTTCTGGTGTGAAGGCCGTCGTGGTTTGGAACTGTATCCTAACGTTTCGCCAGCACGAGTCATCGGTGAACCGTCAGGATGAATAGACCTCTGAAGAAACCAGCCTCTCGACGGCCACGACGGCCTTCAAACCAAAACGAATATCATAACACTGGAAATATATTACTGTTTTTACATAATTCACTTATTTCCGCGAAATCTCCTGCCTCCTGATAGGTAGGCCCAGAAGTTGTACAATTCCTAATTCTATTAAAAACACGTTTCTCTCACCAAAACAAAAAAACCGTTTGTTTGAAGGTGATTGACAATGTTTCATGATGAATTTCACTAGTTCGGACTTCCATTGTCTCCTGTCACCAGTCATAGCCAACATATATATGGAGTGGTTTGAAACTCTGGCCATTGAAGAAGCCCACAAGAAACCTCGAGTCTGGTTGAGATATGTTGACGACA
>WOGM01000724.1:0-11523 GCA_015342125.1 Leptinotarsa haldemani | reverse complement strand
ACAGTCAGAGTGACAACGATATTTTGAAGTCCAAACATTTGGTCATTCCAACTTGGTTAACGAAACATGAATAAAATATTTTACATATTTTCTTATATCCAGAATCAAAAGCATGCGGATTTTTCCCTGTTCTTGGTGAATGTTGAGAGGTTCGGACTTCCACTGTCTAAAAATAACATATTCGCAATCTATAATGAGCAAAAAATAAAAAATAAATGATGTATCAAATGAGTCGTCAAACAAAAAACACACTTTAACGTCAGATTCATGTGAAAATCTCAAATTAAAGTGTTTTTTGAATATGTTATATTGGATTTTCATCATGTATCCGTCAGTTCTATTATATTTTTCAACAAATTAAAACAACTAATAAAACAGTTGTTTTTCAATTGCAACATTTTTTTGAGCAGTAAAAATTGTCTACAGTAGTTATACCATAAAAAAATAATTTTCTGAATTGAAAAACAGCCATTTCATTAGTTATCATCTCTTGCAAAATTTGTTGTGTAATTTTTCTTGTTTCACAACTAGACTCAAATAAACAAAAATACCTGGAACAAAAATATTAACAATGAATATGAAATTGAAAAAAAAGAATGGTAATTTGCAAAGAAAACAAATTGTGACAAGAAATTAAAATCATTCAACTAATGGGTATGCAGATGATGCAACCTTAGGCAAAAAATATATAAAATAGATGATATAGAGAGATGATATATAGAGAAAGCGATCATGGTTCACATCAAAAGACTTGATTCAAAATGATCAAAAAACACAAACTCTAACTTTTGAAACAATTTGCTTAAATCTAGATAACAAAAATTCTACCAAATTTTAGGGAGTATAAATAGATTCCAACCTGAAATGGATAGACTATATAAATAACATGTGTAGTAAACTTAGTAAGACATTTTTGCTATCAGAAGAATTAAAAAAAATAGTAAATCAAAGTGCCGCACTTGCAACATATCATATCATTCACTTTTTCATTCAGTCCCTAGGTTTGGTATAATCAATTTGAATAATGCGTCAAAGGTACATCTTAATAAAATATTTATCATTCATAAATCTGCAGTAAGAAGCATAATCTCTGCCAATTATGATGAAAAGTGTCGACCAATATTTGTAAAACTTAAAATAATGACCCTATATTCAGTTATTGTCTATGAAAATCTGCTTCTTGTTCAACAAAACTTGATGAATAAAGTTGCTCACAAGGATATACACCAACATGATACAAGAGATAAATCACACCTTGTTCCTACAGCTAATAGGTTGAAAAGAACAGATAATATATAAATTAAGCTATACAAGGCCTTATCTCTCGAATTTCGTAACTTGCCATTTAGAAGATTCAAAAACTTATTGAAGAAAGTATTAACCAAACATCCTTTATATGAAATTGATCAATTTTTCGAAGTTATCCAAGAAGAGACACTTTTGTGGTCACCTCTCGAACTTTTACTCGACTTTGAATATATGTATATAATTTAGCTATGTGATTTATAATTTGTAAAAGCTCATGGCTTTACATTTTGGTCAATTTTTATGGGACTGGAATTTAATCTTGTTAACTTGTATTTTTTGTAAATCTAATTTATCCACAAGCATTTTTTAAAAACTATATTGACAAATCTTATATCCTCTCTAACCTATTTTAGAAAATGTATTGACGTCTAAAAACTGTGTGTTTCTTGAGATTAATAAAATTATAATCACTATTGTTAACTATACTTAAATGTATATCTAAGAACCATCCCGACAATATTAGTTATTAAATAAAAAAACCGCTTCAGAATCGATGTATAAGGGCTAGAGTGACATACACAAACTTATAAATTAAACTTTGAAAATCACCTTATAGCTTATAGGACCAAACTTCAGTAGGTAATGTTAGTTACAAATAAAAGTGGTAAAAAACATAGAAAGTTTCAATGCTCTTTTCTTCATTATGATTACTTCTACTTAGTAACGGCTACATCCATCAATGTATTCCACAATTGTTGAAGAATATAAATATCTTGGCTTCATGGTAGACATTTTGAACTTGAAAAAGCACATCCACTATATCTGTAACGAAGTTTCCAGAAAAACGTTTTTCTTCACATGGATCAATCGCCATCTTACATTTCAATCTAACTTGACAGTATATCGATCCGTAATACAACCACATTTTGATTACTTTGCTACTTTACTTTCTTTGCTTGATGGTAACATTGGTAAATGCATATCAGTGCTTCAAAAACTTCAAAACAGAGGCATGTGAATACTATTAAAATGCAACAAGCACACTCCAATTGAAACAATGGTTGAGGCTCTTGGTTGACTGAAAAATACTTACATAATTCTATATTTCAACAATTTTCATTTTTAAAATACTGACTGGGCAAACAGCACCATATTTGAATGAACTCATCAGTTTCAATCATGCAGTACACAACTATTCTAGAAGAAGTAGCAATGAACTGTCAGTTTCATAAGCTAATCTCTCCAGACCCCTCTTCCCCAATGGGCAAGTGCCCAGGGCCCCGCGATCGATAGGGGCCCCCTCAGATCAAATAAAAATGCTTAGTTCCTGTCAGATCACCAAACAATAACTAATATTTATTACCAAAAAAAATATGTAATTCGTAGAAATCGAACCTATCAAATTACTGACTACAATACCAACTTACTAGTTTTTACATGCGAGAAGCTATTCTACTCTCGCCCAACAATTAGGCTTTCCGACTTCAGCATGTTTGGGTAAATTCAAATATATAATGGTATACTAAGCACATACACATTAAAAAAAATCATCAGTAGTACACTAATCAGTGTGACTCGCTCCATTTAAATTGAGCGAACAAAGCAAAGTATGAAGCTCCAAATTTGAATTAACCAATTAATTTAATTGAGAAATTACAATACAATACAATTTAATATATGAATATGTTTTTATCTTTAGTGCAATCTCTATTGCAACAATATTCAATTCATACTCAATTGTATTTGTTTCATAAATAACATTTTTGTTAAAAGTAATTTTTCCACACTGCTAAGTTACTTTTGTGGAGTATACTACATGTATCTATTGGTTTCATGTGATTGTTAATAAAAATAAATATTTAACCTTGTTTATCTACTTTTTTTGTCTATTCTAACAAAATAGTGTTAGTCTTTCAAAGTCATAAGGGCCCCATTATCCTATTATGCCCAGGGCCTTCAATAGGTTAAAGACGGCCCTGAATCTCTCAAGAACAATGAGCTCATTATTCCAGGAGTTTGTTGGATTATAAAAAAACTTTCTAATAGTATCAATAAAAGCAATTATTACCAATAGTCTTATCATTTTCTCACAATATATATAGGAGATGCAATAAATGGTTATTAATACATTTTTTTTCTAAATCACTTATTATCAGGTGTTTTTTCTCGTTTTATAATTTACTCTTAATTTCACACTATTCAATTTTCCTACATTTTTGTATATTAGGATGTTTATTTGAATAAAGGTTCATTATTATATTATTCATTTAAATTTTCGTTTGGCGATGGCGAAGTATAAACCAAAAAAACCTTTTTTCCAATATATTCACTTGTTACAAAGGCCTCAATCGAAAACGAGTATATTTATTTTGACAAAACGTCAAGTATAAAGAATGATCACTACAGTTAATGATATCAGAGCGCCCTCCTAAAGTAATAAACTTTCGGCTGAATGATCAGAAATTCTTGGTTTATTATACGTAAGTGGAATACACCAGTTTATTCCTGGTAGTAGGGAAAAACAGTTTGACTGAAAAATCTCTAGGTACTCATACTATGACCATATATTGAAATAATATTCACTAAATTTATAAAATGAACATATTCAGCAGATATGTGGATGCTTTTCACGAATAAAATACAATTAACAAGGAAATTTTATTAGTCATAGCACAAACATCTCTTCATTCGTTTGAAAAACCATGTATTTACTAGTTCAAAACCAACTAGAGAAGTAGCCTTTTTTAGTAGGAGTTTTCGGCGACTTAGGAGTCTCTGGTGGTGAATTTTCCAATGAGAAAGATGCCGCGGCATCAGAATCTTCGGAAATTTGCGACGATAAGGTCGGTGTTGGAGTTATTTCCGGTTTGAACAAACAGTTTGTTTGTTGTTGTAAATTAGTTTCGAATTCTCTAACGTCCTCCATTGTCATCTCTACCCATTCATCAAGCCAAGCAAATGCTTGTCTATGGCCAAGGAGTAAAACTTCTCTTATACACTGAAATTATAAAAAATATAACATATTGATATGCAAGTCATTCATCAACAAGCTCAATAGCTAATTTTATTGTCTTATTGAAAACGTACTATACATAGTACAATACTAATAATAATACGCGGTAAATTGGCCCAGTGGTAGTGCGACCGACTCACGACTGGAAGGTCGTGAGTTCGATCTTAACGTCGACCAGATATTTTCTCTAGGGAATTTATCTAGTTGAAGCTGGGATAATACTGCAACGTTACATGGCTGACGGACTGCGAATAGCCATGATGCTGCCTAGGTGGCTCGGAGAGTTATTAATATTGCTACCCAGGACACGAAGCTAATGACCAATGTATTCTGTTTAAAAAAAATCTGTTTTTCCGGTAACCAGCTGTTGTATCCCTACGAACAACACTCAGAAGTCGAAACTTGTGCGAGCTAAGGATTAACGAGGTAGTATCTTTTAACGTGTGATTCCTAACATCGATGCCAATGACACCAAAAAAATATTGAATTAAAAAAAGTGAAATGCCTTTATTCAATGTAGCAGACATTTGACTCAACCATCTTATAAAAAGTAACAGTTTCTCAAGTGTCGATATCAGAGTTCAAGCCAAAATATTTCAAATTCAAATTTTTATTGATCATTTTCAAATTTAACAAACCACCACACCTGAAGAGGTGAGTTGTTTAGAGTTTGTTGATTTTCTTACCAGCTACTTAATACTCCTTTATTAAGCATTTTGAAAACATCGCATTTGATTTGTAGTAGTGTTCGGTTGAAGAGCGACCTAGCGCACGTCTATATGGATTCAAGTTATAGTACAGTCAAATTGTATTTTCGATGCAAGTTAGCTCAATTAACTTTATTGATAAAAAGCTGTATTCTCCATTCAAGTTAGTTCATTTCAGTTTTATTGTTAAAGTTGTTACTTAATCTTTTAGTGAATTAGTTTTTTATCTACCAGAAGTTTAGTTAAATATTGATATTATCACAAACAGTGGGGAAACATTACATTTTTCTCATTAACATTACAATAATTGGTAATTTAAAAATTGTTTCTAATCGCTCATAATCTTTTTCTCAACAGTAAAATAAATGCACTTTTTTATTGAATATATTTTTTGTAACACAACTTTTTTATAGGCAGTCATTATAGGAACAATCTTCATGAAACAGAGGATGAAAAGTTTCATTTTTTTTTTGTTAAAACTAAAAACCATTAAACAATTCTCAATTAAAATTTAGTGATTGTAAGTTTCTGAACATTCCAATTCTGTTATTATTCATGTCGATACGTTGGAGATGTACAATTATTTTTGTAGTATAAGTAAACTTCAATTTACTTCTGATTGTACTGATTTATCATAAGCCCTTCATAGTGTCAACACAACACAAAATAACGATTGAAGTAGAGCTGTATTTAGTTACTGTAATATTTGTATTGAATGTTAAAAAACTCAAGGAGTTTCATTTACATAACTCAAATTGTTATTATATGAAGCACAGAATAGTGAAATTTACTTTCATGATTTTCAAAAATTTCAATTAACTTTCACCCCAACTAAGGTACAATAAAATTATTAGTCGTTACATAAGTAGAAGTTAATATGATCTGAATTGTTGTTATTTGAAGCACAAGCCAAGTAGAAAACACTAGAGGAAGCTATTTTATGGCGAAATCAGTTTTGTGGTTGTTTACTGTTTTGTTAATTGTTTAGTGAAAATCTCACAATAAATAGTTACTTATACAATAGTATTGTAGTCATTATTGGCTCACTGTGTTCCGAAAGAAACTTATTTGTCTCTAGTAGTAATTGGCAGTGTTTCTCGTTGAAAAAAAACTGGGAAAATGTTAAGCTATCCATATTTTATGCCACATTGTTGATATTTGTTTCAATACCAATCTCCATTTTTTAATCAACAAAATGTGATGTGAAAGAAAAGAAAATCATCTGAAAGACAAACCAAAAATGACTTAATTCAATAGTCAAATAAAACAATGTCAGTTTCTTCAAACCAGTATCTAACCAAGAATAAATACTCTGAAGGGTGCCATGTTGACTTCAAGTATTATTAAAAGGGTTGAATTTAATGAATTTAAGGATATCTTCCAGGATATCCTGGAAGAATCTGCGAATAGTCCATAAATCTTCTTGCCATCCACGTGTTCAATGTTTGTTTGGCAAAGACCAACGGGATGCCAATGACAGGTTCTGGTCCGATGATGCCCGCTTGCAGCACCCTCCTTTGCAAAAGAGTTAGCAGCAGGTAATGAAGAGAGTCGTTTTTGACAATTTGCTCCCAATTTAGACTTTGCTCGATAGGAGCCAAGAGCTTGCAACGCCGCTTGACTGTCCAGGAATTATTTTATTGACTCGTGTATGAGGTTGGATTTATCCAATCACTCCGCATACAATTCAATAGCGTAAATTTTCGCTTGAAATACAGTCGCATAAGTTCCTAGGCAGGTAGATATCTCTGTCCTGGGTCTGCGACTAAAAACAGCTGCACCAGAAACGGAAGGTGTTTTTGATCCATCTGTGAACCAACAACTATCTGCTCTTAATATTTTCTTCTCCCTGAGAATCCAGTCCTCTCTAGTCCGGAATAGTACTTTATAAGGCAGTTCATAGTTGGCAGTTGGAGGCATAAAGTCAGAGGTCATTTCCAGAAAGCTGTGACTTCCAGTGTCAACCAACAGTATGTTGCACTCTGCATTTAATTGATTTGTGCAATTGGCAATGTGCACAAGTCTGTATGCAGTCCATCTAGCCTATCTGTCCAGAAAAATGTGGAAAGGACTTAGATCTAGATGGATCTCCATGGCCGCTGACAGTGTGGTATTGATGGCCCAGTGATAGCCTCTCTCTGTAAGCCAGAGAAGCCTGTCTCTGTAAGCCAGAGAGCTTCGCTGGGCCGTTTTCTGTAAAGCCTTCACCAAGCAACTGCACCATAAGTGATCATTGGTCTGACAATCATCACATAAATCCAATGGATTTGTTTAGGACCTAAGCCCCGAATTTTACCACAAATCCTTCGACATGTCAGAGACAGTATGGCTTTGTGTTAAACTTTTTCCAAGTGAGCGTTCCAGGTGAGTCTTTTATCAAGGACAATGCCAAGATGTTTCACCTCCGTTCCAAATGAAATGATCTCACCATTGAGGGAAATTGGCGTTAGATCGTCCCATTTTCTCCCCTTGGTGAAGGAGATTAACACAGTTTTGCTGACAGACATCTGCTGCCTCAGTCACCAAGTGTAAATAACGTCCAACGTGCTTTGGAGGATATTACAAGCTACCCTTCCCGACGTGGAACTTGCCAGGATGACAAGGTCATCTGCATAAGCTTGCAGATCAACTTTTTTTCCGTCAAGGGCATCAAGCAGATTATCCATCAGGAGCGACCACAGAAAGGGAGATAGTACCCCATCTTGAGGGCAGCCCCTGGTGACCCTGAACCTGATAACCTGGCCTTGAAGAGTCGTAGTTGCAGTTCTGTTTATTAGCATAGCATAGATCCAGCTATTTATGGTCGATTCTATACCCTTTCTAGCCAGATACAATCATATAGATTTAGGTAGTGCATTGTCAAATGCTCCTTCAATATCAAGAAATACTGCAGTAACGTTAGTTACAAATGAAAGTGATAAAAACATAGAAAATTTCATTTCTCTTTTCTTCATTATGATGTTTTAGATTTCTAAAAGTGTTTATTCTAAATGTTTTTATTCATGTTTACTACATATGTAAATTAGGTAACACTATGAGGTAACACTGATATACTAGTGCGAATAATAAATTAAACTGAATTTCGCATTGAAATATTATTTAAGTGATATGAGGGAGGTGCCTTAGGTGTATATGAGATACAAGTACTCTTTAGAAGGGCAGTTTACTGTTAATCGAATTTCGTATGGTATGGTAAAAACTTTTAGAAACTATACTGAATAGTTCACAAAACCGCAACACGTGTTTCACTATATAAAACCGCCTTCAGGTGTTTTGAATTCTAACTCGGTATGAATGCTATTGTATAATGAAAAACCCGTTTTGCAGTTTTGCGAGTTTCACAATGAAAAGTTACTTATTATCATTTTCATTTATTTTATACTCTGCTTAATTTTAGCAGTTAACTTTTCAGAATTTTCAACTAAGACCCACTGGTAATATTTGATTGAATTTCGTAAGATATTATAAGATAAATATAATAGAAAGCCGAAAAATTCAAAAGGTTTTCTCTGGCTCTACCTTATATACTGGTAGAACTATTGGAAATCTGTTTTTACTTGGCCATAATATGTTCTTAAAACATACAGTGTTGTCATCCGGTTTATGTAATTTTCAATTATTTCTCTCTTAAATTTATTCATTTTATTAATAATTTATATATTTATATATTTCGGAATTGTTAATCAGTTTTAGTTGTTTGCTATGTTCAATTTTTCCGTGTAGGCATTTTTTCGTTAAACTTCGGTCGAATCATTTCAAATTCAACAATCCTCACCGATTTCAATTCGTTTCTTTCGAATATCATCCTAAATCACCTTCATAAGTCAGATTTAAGTTGTGTTTCGAGTTTGTATACGAATAAAATTTAGTGATTCGTAAATGATATGTTGTTGGTAAATCTGAAACCGCAGACGACCGTTAAAACGGTTGGGCCGAAAATATTGCTACCTTATTCAAATTTCCTGTATCCAATTTAAAATATTCATCTGTGTTATATTAGAATATAAAGAATATAAACTGTTATCATACGGGTGGATTGGATTTTTATGGAAGAGGTGAAATTCTGCGGTTTGAACATTACTATCTCGAGGTATATATTAGTATTCCGTGAAATAAAAGAATTCAACGTAATGTAATGTAATAATAGTAAAAGCGAAAAGAGATAAGAGAAGTATAAATGGCGAAACATAATAATTTTTGCAGTTTTCGTAACATTAGTACGCCTTTGTGTTACTCTGACATAAATTGAGTAAAAAATAAAATAAAAAATACAACTTCCTGTAACCCACAGTTATATTTCAATAATACTTCGGACTGAAATAACACTATACTCATTCTGAAATCGCTGGTAGAAGCTCAATAATAATAGTAATGATTATTTACACACATATATTCATTATAATGAACAAATAAAAATGTAAATGAATACGATGATTTTGTTACATGAAGTCATATGAAGATATCATTCATTTTGGTGAAAGTTATATAAAGAAAAATTAATCACACGTTAAAAGGTAAGACCTCATTAATCCCTAGCTCGCACAAGTTTCGACTTCTGAGGGTTGTTTTTCGTAGAGGTGCGACAGCTGGTTAACGGAAAAACAGATTTCAAAACAGATTTGGCCAAGTGTGAATAGCTGTGAGCCACAATAAACCCTTGCGGGTTGCGGTGAAGGTTCGAATAGACCCACTCACTTTGGATCTAACCTTACCTAAACATTACCTTCAAAGTGATCCCTTCCGAAATAATACAATTACGATAACAAACAACCCAATTAATGATCAACCTCTTACTAACCTGACTAACCTGTGTGAGGTATCTTGCATAAATGTCTGTCAGACATATTTCAATATCCAGCGTGTTATTAGCCGGGAAAGTAGTTTCTCTCCTCGATACAGTCTTCAGACACGTTTTGATTTCAATTATAAGTGACCTATTGGCTGTATAGCTTCAAAATTCCACTGAGGCTGTATCCTCAATTAAAAGAACATAAAATGTAAAAATGTCAGCTAACCTAGAAATTTCACTACCTCTAATCTATTGAAAACACTTCCCCCAACACAACAAAAATTACGGTCTCTCAACGCGCGTTTCGCTAACCAAGTTAGCATCCTCAGAAAATAATTATCATAATGTCCTGAGAACGCTAGCTTGGTTAGCGAAACACGCGTCGAGAGACCGTAATTTTGTTCTGGTGTTGTGAAAGTGATTTCAATGGATTTCATTTTTTGCCAGAGGTTCCAGTACGAACTATCAAACTACCTTTAATACTAGTATTGTCATTCACTCTTGTAGATTTCGTAATTGGGATTTACAACAAGTTTTTCACCTCTTCCTGCATGTGAGTCACTTTTTCGCGGAAAAGAATGATGATGCATGCAGAAAATTCACGTTCTGACTTCTCACAATACGTGACCAAATAACTAATTATAGTGTCCACACTATTGCTAAGAAAACCACATTTGTTGACCCTTTGAATCATTATGGATGTTCTAATTTCATAGCAAATATTGTCGATGATGTCACTACATTATACGAAATGATGTAACTAATATATTGTTTGGTTTTATTACCCTTCACTCTATTTTAACAATGAACATAAAACTTATTTTATCGCATATTCACCCTTGACACGACATTTTATGAGTGCAAAAGTGCATTCACAACCAGCTAGCGTTGGTGGTTTCGTTACACCTACACAAAGATTTCGTGAATGCTGCAAAATCTGTGGCTATTCAAATAAATATGAAAGCGACAACTTAATACATGGGCGTTTCAAAATTCTGTCAGTTTTTAGAAGCCTACTTTGAACTGTGGATACTTATTCAGTTTAATCGAAATAGGCGCCATTTGAAACAGTGCAATTTCGCCAACGTAACACAAGTCGATTAATTCAGCATGATAACTTCGCTTTTGCCAGGCACTGATTTGGCGAAGGTCCTACCTGTAAGAAAGTTATCGAAGTGCTTGAAAATATGGTGGTCGGTTGGCAAAAGGTCTGGAGAGTATGGTGAATGAGGCAGAACGTCGACGTTCAATTCGTTCAATTTCGGATATATTCTGTTGATGAGTACCGGCTGCTGCTGACGTAATTTTTGGTACATTTCGTCGACCTTCTCATAATATAACTATACTGTGATGGTATGGACTGGTTGCAGAAAGTTATAGTGAATCACACCAGCCGCTGACCACCATACAGTAACCATGGTCTTTTTTGGTGGATTGGTGGGGTTTCATCTTTGAGAATTGTCTGTAGAGCTCATTGGTGTAGGTCGACCGCTTCGGGACTCATCTTCAAGGCTAAAATCTACGGAACGAGGTTTCACAAACCAACGTCAAATAGTGCGTCTATTAATACTATCATTGCCAAATGCCTGATTAATTTTCCGGACAGCGCTCTGGTTCAGTTTGAATTCATAGAGAAAAATTGGACGAAAATCGTTTACGACTTGTTATATCTAATAACACAACACAACAAAAAAATATTTTTTGAATGTTTCCTACACTAAATTAGTCAATTTCTACTAATTTTGGGGTGATAAAAACGAAAATAA
>WOGM01000723.1:0-11499 GCA_015342125.1 Leptinotarsa haldemani | reverse complement strand
TGAGACTTATCACTGGAACAAAAAGGCGACAACCTGTTTCTCATCATTTGAGTAGTCTAGGATGGCTGAATATGGAGGCCCGAAGGATATTCCACTCCTGCATTTCATTCCATAATATAATCTCTACGAAAGTACCGAGTTATCTTTACGAAAAGATCAGCTTCCGCACCGATGTTCATCACCTGAACTTGAGATTCAAACATCATTTAGCCACTCCATCGTATAAAACTTCATTATTTCGATGCTCCTTTTCATATAATATATCTCGGCTGTATAATCGACTCCCTGACTCATTGAAGTCACTGTCACTTGCAAAATTCAGAAAAAAGCTTAAAGATGATTTACTTTTAAATGAATTTCTTCTACCAAATTTATTGTCTTGCTGTAAATAATGATCCACTTATATATGTGTGTCTATGAATGCCTATGTGTATATACATGCAAATATCTGTTTCTAGGTAAAATAATTAGCCAAAATTTTTCTGTTTCTTTACTAGTTTTCATTATCATTTTGTAGGCGAATTATTAGTTTACATTTTTCTATTTTTTTTTATTGTTTTTTCATTGCCGTTCATTGAACGAAAGAAGGATAGGTGATAGCATAAGTGGTTAATGATTAGAATTCATTTGTAAATATTGTTATGAAAATGGTTGAATGGAAGAGCAAGTTCTGATTGCGTTACTCATATGACAAGATCAGAATCTGAATTCTGCCTTTTGACAAAAATGTAGGATATCATGCAAGAGCTGCCTGTTTTTTATATCTACTATATGTTGTACTGCATTTTGTCAATAAAAGCAATTATTATTATTATTATTAAATATGAGATAGCTTTTCATTAAAATCATATGAAAGGTATGAAAGGTGCATTCTAAATCAAATATATTTTTATATATTCAGCTGAATCTGTCAGAAAGAGAAGAGAAATATTGATATTTCAACAGAAAATATTTAGAAAAAAAAAATGGCGCGTTTGGTATTATCTAGTTGACACAAAAAGTCTGTATATATCGTGACATATTTATATAGTCAGATGTCTAATGAAAACAGTTTTGGTTAACATCTACTAACTTGTTTCATTCCTTATTTTCTGTGCCTCGGTTCAATTGTCTTCTCATTTGAATAAATCTATCGCAAGTCGAAACAGCTGCCTGATATTATATTGGGCTCTGGTTTCATTTATTTGCAATGCAGTAAAAACTGCAGCGGTCAATGCAGTGCTTGACTTTGCAACAGACCACATTAGATGGATCTTTATTCACCTTGAATAAACACGATATCAGTTTTTGTTGATCTCATAGATGATCCTATAGACATACTACATAGAGGGATCTTTATTCATCTTGAATAAACACGATATCAGTTTTTGTTGATATCATAGATGATCCCATAGACAGACTACATAGAGGGATCTTTATTAATCTTGAATAAAAACTATATCAGTTTTTTGCTGATCTCATAGATGATCCCATAAACAATCCGGCTTGCGAGAAGAATTGTCGACGCTTATTTATTCTCAGAAGTTTGTCTTTCGAAGACAAACATTATTGGTTCAGCCTAATACCACTGTCAGTAGGTTTTTTAAGATAAAACACAAGCACTGCAGGAAAATCCTAAAGGCGCTCTGTGCGAAAATATATGGCGATTCACATTTGATTTGAATAGCTAGGGATTATCTCCACTTGGAAAAACTTTCTCAGGAAGTTTATTCCACATGAACGCAGTTCTCCAGATGGAAAAGAACTCAAACAGTGAAGTTCGAGGTGTACTGAGCTAAACCTCAAAACGATGAACAGCCACAGTCCGTTTTTCTGATATGTACCGCTCTTGGTGGATTCAACAGTGCCAAGTCACTTGAACACTTCCTGTTGAAGTATCTACAGAAGAGAAACAAATCTCTAACTTTTCTTCGATGTTCCAGGCTATTAAGGTTACACGTGATGTTCGCGTCTCTACTTAGGCGGACAGCTCTTTTCTGGATGGAATCCAGCAACTTCAGGGTACCTTTGGGGCAGAGCTCCATACATGAGAACAATACTCCAAAGGAGGTCTGATCTGAGCTTCATAAAGCATCAAAAGTCGCTGAGATGTGTGTGCAGTTTTCTGGCTCGGAACAGTGTTTCAAGCTTTTGAGAAGCAGCCTTTGCAATTCCAGCAACATGATTGTGCTAAGACAAGTTGGTGTCCATTTTAACCTCCAACAAACTTATCGAAGCAGAAAGTAGAATCGTCTGACCTGACATATCCGGTTCGGAGACATTCCTTCTTGGACAAAATCGATGCCTGCGTTTTTGTGGCATTGAATTGAACCTGATTAGTTTCACCTCAATTCGAAATAATTTTCAGATCCTCATTAAGATATGCAACCTCCTGCTGCCGGTGCAGATATACCTCCGTAGCCGATGTCCTGGAATCAGACGTTAGAACACGAATGCTTTATTTTTGTACTCTATGATTTCATCTAGTTGTTTTTTTTCGTGTGAAAGTTGCAGTATCTTGCATTTGCAAGAGACCAACGGGGGACACGGCCGTCAGGATGAATGATTGAGTTTTTTGTTGATCCCATTAACATGGCCTCTTCATAGGGACCGGAGAAAGATGTCCATGTTTAGTTGAACAATGTATTGAGTATAAAAGTTCTATCCATCGATATTTGTATATATTTTGTGTACTGTCAAGTAATTGTTCATTTCTGGTCTATCATTGGGATAAACGACAACAAATATTCAACTCTAAAGAAAGTAGATCCTGAGAATCAGTATTGTAAATATCTATTTATGAATAATACTCAATCAACTATACCCATACATCTGGCATGAATTTGTGTTTTACAATTACACAACTTTTATAATCTTATGATGTGGATTCCATATGCCATTAAAAAAATTCAACTTGCAGTAAACGAAAATATACTGATTTTATTTAATTTCATCATTTATACATGAACGTCAGAAGTCCAGAGTTTTGCAACTCAAGCCCATATTCAATAATTTAAGGAAGGCTCATCAATATCAATATGCCAAAAATGTACTCTGCATGTTAATTCAGGGCCGTCACCATATGGGGCGATGGGGGGAAAAAGTTGGGAAATTTTGGGCCGTGAAGATAGAAAAAAATAATAGTAAAAAAATTAATAAAAATAGAAATGAGAGAAAAGAAAGAAAGAGGTAATAAAAAAGGGAAGAACCAGGAGAAGGTTGGGGTTTCCCAACATGCATAACTTGGAGATCCCATACTTTGAAATTCTGAGTTGTTTGAAAACTTCAAAAAAGTTTAATTTCTCCCAAGTAAGAGAACAGTCCTGAACAGCCCACAAATTTTGAAGTAACAATTTTACAAAATTCTTAACTTTTCGCTGGTTTTTCAACATGGAAAAGTTGGGAAATTTCGAGCCGTGAAAATAGAAAAAATAATATTGGAAAACAATAAGCACAATATTATTTAACTGTTGTTTCCTTTCATTTGTATTGAATATTCCTATACATGGATATGGAAAGGCCAAGGACCTTGGTCCAAAGGAGAATAATTCCCATTATTATTTTCATAATTACCAAAATTTATTTTTGTTTATGCATACCCTAACGGGCATTGCAGGCCCTAACGGGCCTAAGCATTGAGCCAATCTTTTTGGATAGCAAAGTAAGAAAATTAATGTATTATATTAGTAACTAATCCCTCGACTTTCATTTCGACTTTCATTTTTTCGATAGTTCAGAAATTTGGCGGGTGGGGTTGGGAAAATTTGGATTTTTCCCCCCCCCCTGGTATTTATTTTCGCTAATACGGCCTTTATTATCCAAAGAATATTCAAGCCTGTTGATATAAATGATATGAATATACATATTGTGACATTGATTTGGCCAGTTTTCTGAAAAATAGACCTAATACCTAATGTCCAATGAAACATACCGAGAGCAGAAACCGATCCTGACCCCTCCGAGTTTGGTTCAGTACCATGTTTCAAGAAAAAGCCGTGATGACATTCTATAATTGACGGATTCGAAAAAGCTGTTCTTCTTTGCTTTTGTTAGAACAAAGGTTCAGATGAAAATTAAGAACAACAGCTGCCCCGTATAACATTTCTGTAATGAAATTATAATAGTACTCGAAAAAGGTCGTAATTATTATGTGCTCACAATCAAGAGGTGTTTTTGCAGAAATCGGGGAGCAAATTTGATTGTAGCAAACATAACTTCACAAACTGAGTCAAAGACGTCTCTCACCCACTCTTATTGATCCCCGATTATTCGATAATCCAGAATAGTTACACATCAGTTGTGTACAAAAAAATGTGGTACCCAATTAAGTATATGAAAATGAATCATCATGAAGGAACTGATGACACTACAATTGATTTCATTACTTGAAATGTCATACGCCCATTCATCAGAAAAGATTGTATCAAAGTAGCTCTCGTTAGCTCTCTTTTTAACCAAAAAATCCAAAATAATAACATCTTGTGAGTGGAGCAGAAGTGATAACATGATGAAAATTGGATCTTGGAGTACGCCAGAGTTGATGACAAAACTTTTCCGAGATAAAATTGCACAATACTGGCGATGTTTGCCACTCAGGTTCTGATGCTTTGAATTTAACCAAAACCACTGTCAGTAGGTCATAAGTTTCTGTGTAATTTCACTATGACATGAAACAAAGAGAATGGATGAAAGATGATGGGAGGTGGATAAGGGAAAAATGATTTAAAAAGTGATTTAACAAGTGGAAACAAGTTCTGGTAGAAATAGAAAATAACAAAGCAAACGTATTTAAAAAAAGTTCATTTATTGTAAGGTTTTCACTAAACATGTTTTACAAAAACCCAACACGTGCTTCGCCATACAATGTCTTCTTCGGGCGTCTTTGTAAAACTAATTAGTGACAATCTCATAATAAAGTGGTTTTTGAATATGTTAGATATGGATTTTCCATCAAGTATCGGCCAATTCCATCAAATTAACAAAGCAGAATTGCACCCATAAAAAGAGACACATTTGGAAATTGTTGGATTCTCCGACGTAGGTATAGAAGATACATCCATTCTCTATAATAAAAGCGATTCAGGGTTTCAAGAATTTTGTGTTGAATATATGTGATTATACCTATTGGTTGACTGAGTTGTGGTAAGTATATAGATAGGTATATCCCTGGTTAATACTCATGCATGATGTTTACGTTTCGGCTCTATACTTTTTCAATTTCAGAACACCACACTTTGTGTACTTAGGTACCTATTACATCTACTTGGTGACTGTAGGTACCAAAAGTGCAACGAAATAATGACAAAATAATGAGAAGATATGTATTTGCAATGTTTATTCAGTTTTTTTGGTTTGATGGTAATAGGTTTCATCTAACGCCCGGTGTATTTGGTAGATAACAAATAGCAATGCTTCATACCACAATTTCGTCACGCAAAATCAACAATGATGGCTCTAAAGCTATACAACTAATATGAAATTATACGTATAGGTAGGTACGGTAATGTCTTTAGTTCCTTTACCAAAATATAAAAAGTTTTGTTGCATATTGTAGGTATATTGAGGAAGGCCTTCTGATGTCATCATTTATATTTTAGTGCTGTTAAGACCGATAATCGAATTAAATATCAGAGAAAATTATGTTTTTTCGAATTGAAAGAAAAGTCATCTGTGATATAAATATAAATTGAAAATAATTCAGTTTTTCTTTCGTACCTTTATAGGAGTATATCTGCATATAGAGAAAGTAAAATTTTTCGTATTCTTCCAATTGTTCGATAATCAAATATTCATATCTACTAATTCAATCGAAATTGTGTAATTCTATTCTGAAATCAAACTAATGATTATTTAGAAAAATACTCTCAAATATATAAGTATCCGATGGACTATACAAAGGCCATAAAATTTCTTGACATACCTTTTGGTGACAATTTCATCTACATGTTTTGGTTGGTCTCTGGATTTTGCCACAGTCTTCTTTAGTTATGATTTCCAAACGTTTCGACTGCAACTTTCAGTTGACGTTTCTAGAAGGGTACTTCAACCGCGTCACTGAAGATGACTGCCGCAGTTGCAGTTGAAACGTTAGGATATTATAACCAAAGAAGACTACGGCAAAAACCAAGAAACTAACCAAAACATTGACACCAGCTTAGAAAACCTACATTCCGAAATGTTATCTGCACTTTACAAAACAGCCGTGTGTTTAAATTATTATTCACTGGCCCAACGGTCAATTTAAACTGCCCAAATGAATTTATGTAGATACTTAGATGGCGTATGAAACAAAGACATTCGATGTAGAACATCATAGGTATAGTAAGTATTTACCTTTTAGTCTATTGGCCCGGAAAAAAATTTTTACAGGCAATATCTATATATAGGTACATGCCGTTTTTTATATTTCTGGCGAAGTAGGTAGGTACTTGAAAAACCTCAAAAGTGACACTTTTGCAAGTTTTGTTACTGAATTAATTTGTTCTCTTTTTGTCCTTGGCAATTGTAATTGTAATACTTCAGTAATTTTGTTAATGATATACAGGTATCTTGGCCATTCTTAAAATATAGCGTATATGACACACGGGTGGTAAAGGATTTTTGGACGAATGTGAATATACCTATATATTATTTTTTGACTTTTTGTAAGAATATACTATTTTCATTTAGGAATGGTGGCAAATAGTTCATACTATATAGATATATTGTACTTATAATAATAAAACGAATATAAAATCTCAGATCCGAACAAAGAATAGGTTATCCATTTTTTGTTTTTTTTTTTTCAGAAACAAGAGCGTATGCAAATAGCGGGGTTTCGAAACTGATCTAGAATACCTTTGCCATTTCCGTCTATTTTATTCATTTATATAGGCACTGAAAACCTTATTATTTAACACGAAAAAAAATTAACGCTTGAATATGTCTTATATGGTAGGCATGGTACAGAATTATTTAGTGTACCTACCTATACGTGGAAATTTAAGTAATATGACTTTGATTCTATAAGTATCTATACAGGTGGTTATTGTGACCCCTTTTTCCACTTGAGTTGTCGAAAACAACGTGAAGTTGTACACAGTATTGAATTAATAATGTCCCTTATTTCAAAACATTTCATGTTACGCCAATCCTCATTTTATCTTTTGTACCCATATACGTAAGTATTTATAACAAAAAATAATGAAACACGTTCGTGAATCGTCGTGGGAACATGAAATATACATATAGGCATAGCTAACAATAGTGAATCTTCTGGTAAATATCAACATGTTTTGAAACCTACCTGTACTACTCTCTCCCGCGGTGGAATCGAAGGTCTTTGATGTCATTTGGAAGAGGGCATCCAACGGTCCACCAGGCTGCTTCCCTTGCTGCTGATGCCTTTGTCTCTGCGCCGACGGAGCAACGATATCGGGAGAACAACAGTCGCTGGCCACACTCGAAGATCTGTCACTTCCAGTCTCTGAAGTGTAACTCACGTTAAAAGCCGCGAATTCCGGCCTGAGCAGGGCCAACTGCTGAACTTTCAAGTGTCTATGGAAATGCTCTAACCTCTGCTGGTGAGCTTCAATCTCTGGATCGGTGTCCCAAGGCCTCACGATGCGATTGCACTGCGGTTTCGAGGGTTTGTGGTTCAAAATGTCCACGATGGAAAAACTTTTCACGCCATCGGGCCGCTCTTCCACTTCAACGGTTGGTGAGATTCGTCTTTCCGCCTCAACCTCCACCATTTTCAGTTTTTTGAGAGGTTTGAAGTAGTCTTCGGGGTCCTCCGGACATCTGCAGCTGGTGGAATATGTTGGACTAACTTCTCTGGATCGATTCAAAGCCGGGCTTGGGCATCCCACACTGATTTCATCATCTGACATGTATTTAGAGTCATTCGGGTTCGAAGAATGATCCATGATGTTGGGACTAGGCGACCGGGATGAAATAGGACTTTCGTATTTTGATCCAAGGTAGGGCGACATTGCGGTACTCAAGTTTTTCGGCGAATTTCCAATATCTTGCATTGTTCATTTAAGCAGTCCATGAACCACTAATGGCCTCTCGAATAGCACATCATCATCACGGAACTCAAAACAGTTTCAGTCACTTATTCACAGAGCACTAGTTATGACGACAATAACAAAAAACGTCAAACGTTAATAAGGTATAGACAGCACGTGAAGTACCTTCCTATCTTTAACAGATCTGGTAACAAGTGAAGGTCTACATGCCAATCTACTCGACACAAGCTCTTTAGCAAGCCCCGCCCGCTATTTAATGCCCGCGCCAATGGAGTGCTAGGAGTAAAGTGACGCTCCTTTATAAAAATGCCGACGTATCTTGCGATTGGTCAGAGGTGTGGTACATGGCGTTTTGTTTTATGTGTCTGCCTACCAATCATTTGTCTAATTTGTACTTCGCCGTTTATGTCATTTGTTGGAGTGGAGATAAATGAGATTTTGTTTTAAGAGATTATTTAGCATGTGTTTAATGTAAATTATTTTTCTTTACGACTTTTTACACTCAACTGCTTTATAGTTGACGTGAATTCAGGTTATTTTATGACCAGGCAGCGTTAAATGAATTAATATTTATACCATAAAAACCAATTTTTTTAAGGTAAAATATACCTACATTATACATAAAGGTTATCATATTGAAGCATATACGTACAAAATACTGCATCTAAATAAAAAATTCAAAGAGGTGAAATGAGAACTCCTCTATCAAGTTAGGTTAGGTTAGGTATATCAATAAAATATTTTATGATCCCAGGGTTTAATAAAAATAGATCAAATATTTAGGATGGTGTGAAATAAATGATAAACTCATAGTTTGAAGGTTGGGTATCCATGCAAAATAAGTTTTGGCAAATCTGTATATTATTATACATTGAAGTTAGAATTTAGATCGGTATCATCATGGCCGGCGAACCCATAGGGAGGTGCCTACCCAAATTTTTGGGGAGGATAGAAGAAAGAAAAAACTAAATTTTATTTCACTCAGGAGAAATTTGGGAGACTTGATAAAGTGTTAATGCTCTGAGTTGCATGAATCTTTCTATATAAATGAAAAATGAGGAATAAAACTGCCTATTCCAATTATTTGGAATCCTGGGAAATTCATGAGCATATACACTTGCGGATGTAACCTACCTACTAAATGAATTCAAGTGGTATAAAATCATAGGGAGTTTTATTTCTCATTTTTCATGATGATCCTCTATAAATCTATACCATGCACATAGTGGGTATTAGGTAGGGATCCATTAATTTAATCTCTCTGAAGTTTTTGTTTCTCGTTTCTCTAACAGGTTGCTCACCACTTATAGGTATACCTTTTCGTTGATATGTAAAATTTGCAAAAAATCAATTGAGTGTGTTATTGAACCAAATCACGTTTCTTATAGGTATTACGTAAAGATATATCCCTGAAAACCGAAAGACGGGTAAATTTATTCCATTTAACAAACACCAAAATAGGCAAAAAAAAATAGACAACTATAGGCATGTGACAATACCCGCAAGTATTTCAAAGATTTTTAAGCTTTCTAGACATCTAGATCGACTCATGCATTTCTAGAATGAAGAGAAACTATTGACAAATGTTTCCGTGCGAACAGATCCACAAATTCAGCCCTGTTACTACAATAACTTGATCGATGTGATCAAGACAAGCGTTTATTTGGAATCTAGCGATCTCAGAGTGCATTAGACTGTGTTGATCATTAAGAGTTGCTATAGAAAATTTATAATCACCTTCTGGAATTCAATAAAATGCCTGCGACTGAGTAGCTTTTTCGAAAAAAAAAAACAATACCTATATGTCAGTATCCGGATTGAAACAAATGGCAGGTAGGTACATGAAATGAAAATTAATCATTTAGATCATCTGAACTGTCTCACTGGCGTAGCCCAGGGATCGACGATGGGTCCTCTTTTATTTTCATACATGACCGATGAACGTAAAAATGAAATTGGTCCAGTTATTTACCTTATTAAGTAACGTTTTGGAACATTGTGAAGTTATGACGTTGAGCTAGGCGTTGTCAAATCGATAATTTCACAAACTACACCAGAAAGAATCAGAAAAAATATCAATAATTTTTTGCAATTCGTCATACTGGTAAGCAAAATTCCGCCAATAGGTACCTTTGGCACTTTATATTATACTATACTACACTATATATTACCTTGTAATTCTTGAAAAGGAATGTGAAATTTTTCATTGTAATTTTTCATTTTGAGTAGGTATACCTTCTTTCGCGATGAAATATATACATCATGATAGGCTGAAATTGCAATATAAATATCCATCGTGATATTACACTCTGCCATGATATTACGGTGGAATTTTACACTTCACTATAATTTTACAGCGAAATTTCACAATCCAACATAATTTTACAATGCAATTTTTCATTTACCTATAGGTTATTTTACCTATTTTACCTATAGATATTGCATTGTAAGTAAGTGGTCACGTATTCTGAATAATTTTGAAGACATTCATACTTTAATTAGATGTTCATTCTTGGATTTAATCGAGAACCTTATATCTATAGTATTTCAGATCCCATTTTTATCTTGCAACTTTGATAATAAACTTGAAAATGAAACTGTATATACAAAATAGACAATTTCAATTCCTTTTCTTACGTCCATGATGAATTATTTGTTATGCATACAGACGATACTCCTTTATTAATATCAGAAAAGAAATGTGACATCCTGAATTCAAAGTGTAACATTGTTTTGTAGACTTCATACACCTAGTATGGATGTAACGATTCATTTTTCAACTCAGAAAAATTAACTAAGCTATAATTCGTTTTCACCCCATATACAGAAAATTTTGCAAATCAAAATTCAAATTGATGATTATGAGAAATGTACACTCAACGGAATATCTTGGAATATCTTATACATAGGTAGACAAAAACCTTGATTGGAAGATTCATTATCAGATCATGATAATTTAAATCAATTCCTTTGCATATCTATAATACGTGGTTAGAACTGAGGCTATTGTAATGAATTACAGAGTCCAAAAATTAACTAAAGACCCCTTCAAGAACGAAAAAAAACAAATGATGAAGGAAAAAACAAAAAAGGTATTTGAAACCGGGTATTGCCATTAATGTGACGAATACCGATCACTTTCAGCCGCAGGGACGTCATAATATGGACTGGTCAATGAAGAGAGGTCATTAACTTCAACAACTGAAAAAGGATGAAGAGATTCACGTCTTATATCGTATTTTCATTGTGAGAATTTTGTGATTTTATTTGTCACATGGGGTGCTGAGGAGCAGTGGAATATATGGAAAAGTGACTTCACATCCAGGCCATGATAGATATATTAGGTACATGAAGTTTATATGGAATTCGATAAAGAAGGTGAGTGAACCTGGGTCCTGGTAACTGAATGAATGAATGAATGAGTGAATTTATTTGAATAGGAAGGAAATCCTAATATACAAATATTACATTAACATTACATTACACTAATACCTTGGTTTAATAATAC